>CAJNDT010000002.1:2641860-2689360 GCA_905221615.1 Symbiodinium sp. CCMP2592
CTACTACTACTACTACTACTACTACTACTACTACTACTACTACTTACCACTACTACTACTACTACTACTACTACTACTACTACTACTACTACTACTACTACTACTACTATTACCACCATTACTACACGAGATTGAAGTACATTTCTCAGAATTTAACAGCTGAGCAGGCCCTCGTCCTCGACCTGCGGTTCCCCTTGGCCTTCCCGGCGGAGAACTCCGCCCTCATGTACGTCCTCGCCCGGGATATCAAGGTGAAGGACGACACCTTGCCTGCCACCGTCCTCGCCGACTTGAAGGCCCTCGGGTACAACAACGTCCGCGACCCCGTCCCCGTTAACAACGACCTGCTGGAGGCCAAGGATAAGATCAAGCTGGCCGCGAAGGTCTTTCGCTCCCAGGCAGCGAAGAGGCCTGTTGAGCGGAAGCTGTGCCCTCACTGCGGCAAAGAGGCTCGAGGGTCTTTGCACGAAAGGGTTTTAGATTTATGGGTTTGGGGCTTATAATAATATACAATGCTGCACCTTGTCATTTGTCCATTGCACTGCTGCCTGACCAGGTCAACATCAGGCCGTTGGCGAAGGCCAAGGCGTCCCCGTCACCGCCACCGCCCCCGCCGTCCTCGTGAGTGCAGCCGCCCCCGCGGTCCTCGTGAGTGCAGTCGGCATAGGTCCTCGTGAGCACAGCCACGATTTGCAGGCATAGGTCCTTGCACAATTGTAATTTTGAAGAGACGTGGACAAAATTGGGATTGCCCTTAAACCTAAATCATTTGACAAGGATTAATTATTATAATAACTGTCTTATAATAGGCGATTTTGGGCTTCTACTAGAAGCAGTTTGCCCGTGTCCTCGTCATCTGTCAGACAGGAGACAGCCGTAGAAACCTGCGGCATAAGCTGCGAGCCAATCCCAGCTGAGGCGTCAAGAAATTCAATGCAAGAGTGCGACTTAGCTTGGGGATCCGAGCCTGAATAGCTCCAGAAGTGACACCCCCAAATGCGTGACCGTCAGACATCAGTAACAGACTCCTGCAGCCAGGGATTGATGCAAAACTGTTTTGCACGCTGCTTGTCCAATGTCGTTGCAGTGTGATACTAGAGCTATGCTTGTAAGCGGCTTGGGTCAACCCTCAGCTGGGAATGCAGGTTAGTTTAGATTTGCACGTCTAGACTGTACCTTCTAGATTTTCGTCCTGGCCCTTTAAAGAGTCATTCTACGCCTTCGCCCACGCTACCTAGAATCTTAATCTAAACTACTGTCGCTCTACAGACCTCGCCACCGTAGGTGAGGGTGGGTTCAAGTTTTACTGTGGGCGAGGGCGATTCATTCTAGTCAGTGGGGCCATGACTTGCGACCTCCTGATCGTCCTCACGGATGGACAGCGGGGGATCCCAGATTTAACACGATAAGGCCGGGTGAGGCTGTCGGTGCGGGGGCGAGGGCGGGGACTCAGACTCAAATCAACAAGCCGAAGAAATAGGTGAGGCATGTTGTAGTTTGATCTTGAAGCCGCCCTCGGGTGCAATTTAATGTTGAGAAGCCGCCCTCGGGTGCTGTGTTGACCCAAGCGTTCGTGGATGCTTCGCACGCAGTCGGCGCGAAAAAAACGTGAGAGCAAGTGTTGCCATTGCAAAGTCCATGACGACAGCATTGAGACTCCTGGCAGTCAGTCCGAGAGGAGGGCATGATTTTGCATTCGCTGCTGCTGCAGGTGGTGACGCTGCGTGCTGCCAACGTGCCAGGCTCGCAGGACGACAATATGCATGACTTAGTCGTCCAGGGCTTAGAACTTTGGCCGAGTCGTCGTATTTTATGCTAAGGCTTTTCTTTTAATGTCATATTATAATTGTCATGGGTACCAATGGCTGTATTCATGTGCTTCCGGGCATGGGGGTTTGGGATTAATTTCTTAGGGTTAGGGTTGAGGGCCTAGGGTTTAGGGTTCTGGCTGAAGGGCTTAAAGGGCACAGTTCCTAAGCCTAGGGTTTAGGGTTCTAGCTAAGGGTTTTGGGTTCAGGGATCTTTCGGATCCTTTAGAATAGGTTTTCAGGGATGATTTTGGGAGGATTGGCCCCGAAGTGCTTTGAATACTGGGGGGGGGTTTGACTTAAAGTGGGAAGTCTGCATTATACATTCTCGTCTCAGTCGTGCGTAGGCAATATTTAAGGACTCGAACAGAGTTTCGGATGTGAAGAACAAAAATAATAATGCCTGGGGGCTTCATGTCATGGGTGGTGAGGTTGTGTCCGGACGGTTTATGAAATTGGCTACTAACAAATAATAACATTACAAGGATTTTTGGAGTTAAGGCTCTAGGGGATTGTGGCTTAGAGTTTCAATGTCAGTCGTCAGTTCCAGTGTTGAGTCTTCTGGTTCCCACTTCGAGGTTTGATTAAGGGGTTAGGCTTTGGCGGTTTACTCCCCCGAACTCCTGGAGCTTAATAATACCTGAAACCCTAAACCCTGAACCCTAAAGCCAAGCCCGGAACCCTGCATCTCAAACCCTGCGCGTTGAACCCTAAACCTGAAACCCCAAATCTTGAAGTAATAAGCCCTAATCGCTGAGCTGTTTAAAAGAGGTTTGTGCCAGTGCAGTGAATAGGCATCGGGTAGGAAAATACGGGTGTCACCAGGTCTTAACGTGAAGCCGCCGTAGTACCTGCTAGCTTACCCAGAAGATTGAAGGGGACTTGGGGCACGGGGTCAGGTTAGTAGTGAAGCCGGCCGAGCTGGCTTGAAACACTGACTGCAGCGAAGGCTGCCAGTCGCTGCCAGAGCGTGGGCAGATCTCATCACGCCGCACCACACCAGGCGGAGCACTGAATGCCTTTCACGCTTCGGCGAATGAGCCAAGGTTTTCGAGAAACAGCATTGGTGCAGATACCCCGAGATTACGGCAAGAGGACGCGATCCCAGGGATCGGTTGCCGAGGGGTCCAATGGCAGAGGGCTTTCCCTCCGTGCACCGCGCGGCTCCGGCCCGACGCAAGAGATGGCCCAATGGCCGAGGAATCCTGAGGTTCGTGAGTACTTGATTCACAAGCCCTGGATTTTCTTGCCTGATGAGAGACCTTCAGCGAGAACACCGAGACCGCCGAGATCGCAGGGTAGGCTTAGGCCCGAGCCCTTACACCCACTCTCACCGTCAATAAATGTAAGACTAGTAGGGCATGTTGGGGGTCTGATCTTCACTGTGTTCTTCTTGGATTTCCAGTGTAGTCATTTAACTTGTCGGTGCTTCAAACCGAAGCCTCTCCCACCCTAATCTGTACTTTAATAAACCCTCAACCCCAAACCCTACTACCCTAAAACCTAAACCGCCAATCTGCTTGCAAAAGCTCCTCCTGAGTGCAGTTTAGGGTTTAGAATTTTAGGCGTGAGATTTTGCAGCATGGACAATAGGATCATTTTCGCAGGGGTCGTAACATAGACTGCATGTAAGACGCAGCGACGACCTGATCTCCTCAATCTTTAAAGTTAAGTTATTAATTACTAAGTTCGCATTGACAAGCCGTTAGTTAAAGTTAAAGCGGATTTCCATCCGAACTCGCCCTCGTTCCTTCCATCCGAACTCGCCCTCGTTCCTTCAGGCCCTCTTAGAATTGAATCCCAAACAGACCAGAATTTGTGAAGGCACGGGTAGCCACGGTTAGTTTCCAGGTCAGGCCGTTCAGGGGTAGTCCAGCAAACACGGCAACCCAAGACGAAACTACTGCCCTGAGCCCGCGGAATCACGTCTGCCCGAGGGTTCCCCGAAGAATCATTTGGGACTAGTCAGTCTGTGGCCTTTTCTCTGTTGAAATCCTTGGGAATCTATTCAGCACTAGGCTTCCGGGCAAGGGCTCAGGAGCTTCAGTGTCCGGGTCTCTGTCACTGAGGGATTTGAACGACGTTCTGCGACTAGAAGGGCATAATGGGGTTCTAAGGCGTCGTAGTTATAATTTACTGGCTTGCTCCTCAGGGATTTCTTGCTTTGCTTGGCGTGGTTTAGATAATAGGTTGAGGCTTAGCTTTGAAGTCCCTATTATAAATAAACCCTAAACCCTACCCTATAATAAGCCCTAAGCCCTAAACCCTGGACCTTAAATTATATCTCTAAGTCTAAGCCCTGAACACTCAACATCTCTGAACCCCAATTGGCCACCAAACCTTCTCGCCGCCAGGTGTCAGGCGAGTTCTCGCCCTCGCCCGCGGAAATGCAGTCCTCGAAGGCGGGCTCTCTGACAGGGATTATTAATATCCGCCTCTTAATATCCGTCTTTGAAGGATCCCACGGCAGAGAGAGAAGTTGGGGATTTATGTGAACATGGCCTTGCCATGCCAATGACATTGCTCAAAACCCTGTGCCCAGGCCTCGGCGTCCTCGTCCGACTCAAGTTGATTGACCACTGGACTGCGGACAGGTGAATGATTTGGGCATTCTGGTTTTGGTCCGTTAGTGTGTAAGTTAAGTGACATTCCGGTTTGTGATTAGTGTGTAAGTGACGAGTCCCGCAAGCTAAACATCAAATCCTGTAATAATTTTATAAGAAATGGGCCCCGGCACATGCGTACTGCTTGATGCTAATGTCTTCAGTGTGTTGAGAACTCGTGTGTAGGGTAGTAAACGCTGGAGTTGGGTTGTGGCCATGTCGGCATTTAAGGTTATTCGAATTGCTGGATTCTCTGCATTTCAGAGGGGTAATGTATCGATTCAAGTTATTTACTCCTGGGATTTGCCTGGACAGGAGAACCCTATGTAAGAACCAACATCACTGCGGAACCAAGCCCTTAACTTGGCCCGCTTGCGATGAATGACAGGGAGTATTCCCCTTTCATTAGCCCAGTATCCTTAAGAAGCCCCTGGGTTTGGAGCACGGAACACGGACGGAAATAATTCAGTGCCCTAAGCCCTAAACCCCGCTGCCTTGCATTTGAAGCTGCAGCTTGGCAACCAGAGCCAGCCATGTCTTTCATAGACGTTCCACAAACTGTGGGAGAGCCGGAACGAAAGAGACTGCGCGCACAAGGACACCACGGCTGGGCACTGTCACTGTCACAGCTGTCTCCAGTCACTGGTGGTGCGAATGGGCCGCATGGAGGCTGTGAGCCAGCGCGCCAGTACATTGTCGTCAGGGTGGCAGTAGCACATCTGCCGGAAGTTCGACCAGCGCGGCTGGCTCTCATTGCGGGCACCTGCCGGGGACAGGCTTTGCCCTACAACGTTGCCGAGACTGCGGCACGATTTCAGGCGGTGCTGTACCAGTCAACAGTGGCATCCGACATCGAGATCCTGGCGCCTAGGGCTTGAACCCGATCCCTATGAAACCCATTTAATTTAAACCTAAACCCTAAACCTTGCGTAGACTTTGATGATGTAATGGATTGGATTTGGGGTCTGAGTCTAGGCATTCGTGATTCGGGTTTTCATGCCCGCCCTGCAGCTTGATTCAAAACAGCGTGTAAATTATCCGCTTAAATGTAACTTATTATTATTCGCGCGCTTACACAGCTTTCGAACCCTAAACCCTAAGCCCTAAACCCAAACCCTAAAGCCTTTGCCATTAAATGATAAGCCTGTTCGAAAGTGACAAGCTTCCCACTTCTGCCCTCGACCTCGAAGCCCCAAGCTCGCCATAGGCCCTCGACCTCGAAGCCCCAAGCTCGCCATAGGCCCTCGACCTCGAAGCCCCAAGCTCGCCATAGGCCCTCGACCTCGAAGCCCCAAGCTCGCCACAGAAACGTTCTCCCCACATCGAAGCCACAACTCAGATTACCCATGAGAGTGATTCAAGCTTTAAGGTGTAGGCTTTCCTTGCTGTCTTGAGACTTAGGCCCCTAAGTCCGGAACCTCACCCCAAATTTGCTGCTAGTCCACCTCCCAGGCCTCAAAATTTAAATTAATTCTCTACACCCCTAAACCCTAAACCCGAATGCAATTTTGGCCATGCGGCAGGAGCTTTCTGGCAGGTTCTGGCGGCTCACCCCATGCCACCAGGGGCAGGGGAAAAAATGCGTGTGAGTTTTCTGTGCGGACTACAGGTGTGCAAAAGCTACTACTGAGCACCAATGACTATCAAGTTTATCGACCACGGTTTTTATTTATTAATAACCCCATGATACCTAAATTCAGAACAATCCAATCCTTAACTGTGGTTATTTAGTTGTCCTGGTTGTGGCATTGGCACCACAAAAGCATAAAAAAGGATTTCCTTTTTTTCGCCCTTCCACTAAACATCTAAGAAATTAGGGGTACCTTTTTCGGTGATGTCCTTATATAAAGGATCCTACTATTTAGGGTACTCTTTTAGGGTCCCCTATTTTCGACAACTCCCATATTGCGGTTTCGGGCCATGGTTTAGGGTTTAGGGGTTTGGGATCTTCAGGGTTCGGGTGTCCATCTTTGTACTTCATCTTTTCGGAAGGGCCAACTTGTGAAAGGATGCCCACTCGGGTGCTAAATTGTAGCTTCAGGGTTTACTATAAAGTTCCGTTTAGTCAGATACAATACCCCTTTAATAATCCCTATGGAACGATACGATGATGAACAAAAACCAAAAGCCTAGCTCTGTTTAGGTTTTTTGAGATTCTCTGAGCCAGAAGCCAGAAACCTTTCAGCCCATGACCCCAGATGACCAGGTATAGTCGCGGCATAGAGTTTAGGATTTGGGGCAGTTTCGGCGACGGTATAGTAGCGAAGTGCCG
Source organism: Symbiodinium sp. CCMP2592 (assembly GCA_905221615.1). NCBI lineage: Eukaryota > Dinophyceae > Suessiales > Symbiodiniaceae > Symbiodinium > Symbiodinium sp. CCMP2592. Next base: position 2,648,544 of record CAJNDT010000002.1, read on the forward strand.
CGGATTCTGGGAAGAGGGAAGGCATGTGATCGCCACAATTGGTATCGCCTTTGAGGACTAATTCGGGACATGATGGTCAAAGCGGGCAGGAGCAAAAACGGCAACAACAGCGACAGCAACGTAGCGATATGGGTGTCTGTAGCCTTTTTTTAGTAGGACTACTTGGAGGGTCGGGGGACTTAGTAAGTAGGTAGTAAGTAGACTTATCAGTACCCTAAGAGGTTACTTGAAGGGGCGGGGGTGTTAGTAATTGTATATGCAGGTTGTTAATTGTTTGGCACAGTTAGCAAATGACTTATATGAGATGTGTAAGTGTAGTTATTGAACTTAGCTATGTTGAAGTTAACTTGGTTAGCTAAGTGTATTTATATGAAAAAGATAAGTGAGCTAAGTGATCTAAGTTGCATGAAGCATGCTGCTCAGAGACGCAATGCAGGGCTTTAAAGCTCGCATGCAGTTCTCTTTTTTACACCTGCGGGACTGCGACAATGGCAGCATTGCCCGAAATGCTGTAAGGGCATGTGGCCCGGATCAGTCGGGTTTGCACGAGGCCACAATCGTCGGAGACTTCATACATACAGCCATGGACATGTGTCCAGAAGGTAATGTGCGACCATACAACTTTCTCGCACATTACATGATAAGCCACTTTGCCTACGGCAGTGACCCCATCCAGATCCATCAAGGCCAAGTCGCCGACAGCCACGGTGAAGTTTCCTCCATGCACTGCCTGCCTGGCTGTGAAGACTTCACCCTGGACCCGGATCGTGTTGTGTATCTCTGTTTGCAATCTGGCAGGAGCTGGTCTCACAGGGTCGACCAAGCGAACTCCTTGGCCTGGGAGGTATACACACTCTGCCAGACTTTCCATGTGACCATGGAGTACATCTTGTAGGATGCTCCTCTCAAAGGTTCTGCTTGTATCCAAAATTTCATTCGAAATTTTTTTGATGATTTCATGTTTTCTTTCGTGCACAAAGCAGCTGAGGAGGACCTGATGCTTGGCCAGTTGCAGCGCCAAATGGCCTGCCAAGTGACACTTTGGCACCCACCACTCATCTCCATACCGACTTTTCGCCAGATCGAGATGCCTTTTGATGAGCTGCTGCAACTGCAGGGGGGTAAATGCTGAAGGTTTGGCATTGATCGCTTGCAAAGCATCAATCACCTTGCACAAAGCCAACCAAACCTCGCAAGAGTCCCGGATATCTCTGCTGCAATTTGGCAGCACAAAGACTAGCACATAGAGTCGCAGCAGCTGCATAAAGTTCAGAGCCTCGCTGGCTCCACACTTCAAGGTTTCGCTTGGCTTTCGCTTCTGCAAGATATCCTTTGCAGCAGCACCTCGCAAACGAGAAGGCCAGGTAAAACCATTTGCGAAGCGATCAATGTCATTGTGCTTCCAGCCATGGTTGTGAAGCTCTCCAAGAAAAAACCCCGTCAGAACATTGAAGATGCCATTGACCAAATAGATATGGAAGTAATCGAACATCACACACTCGATGACCGGAGGCCCGTATGCTGCATGTGCCAGCAATCCATCCTCTTTGAAATTGAACCCCATTGCTGTTTGGAGTTGCAGGAATCTGTCTTTGTTGAGGACCGTCTCTTGCCTTCGCAAGAAGTCCATGGTGTCTCGTATAGACTCGGGTGTGTGCATCCGAAAGCAACTCATGTCGGTTTCCAGGCCGGACACCATATTGCCCCGACTCCTTTCAGCAATGCTGCTTTTGTGGTCCACGGCGTTTTGGCATTGAACACAGAATATGAGCCCACTGGCTCCTTTATTGAAAAGGGTAGCCTTAATTGCAGCTTCGTCGGATATGATGATCTTCAAGTCGGCAAAGAGCATACGTGCTTGTCCAGGGCACTGCAACACAAGACCTTTTCTGAAGTCAGGTCTCTCAAAGAACAAGGCTGCTAGCTGCCTGAAGAGCACAGTCATGCCGCCGAGATCTGCGACCAGAGAGCTGCGAATGGCACAGAGAGTGAACCAGCAATTTTCGCAACCCATTGCATGCTGTCCCAAAGGGAGCAGGCTCCAATATACAGCCTGGACCTTTCTCCGGTTGGAGTGCTTGAGTTGGTTGCCCGGAGCCAGCTCGTCGGAATACCACACCAATCCCCATGGTTGAAGAATGCTGGGGGGTGTGGCATCCATGGCCCTCTCCAGGAACTCGCCAAATGGTCGACATCGCTCTGTCGCCCAGGCAAGCATTGCAGCTGGGTTCAAGACAGGAAATTCAAACTCCACACCAGTTTCGGCAACACACTTGAAGTCGCATAGGATCTCGCCATAAGCAGTTTGGTAGCTCCGAGTCTTCTCATCCCGGGCCCGCTTCAGTGTTCGGCGACTCGTCCCAGATGGCAACTCGGGCAGCTCTTTGAGTTCCTGCAAGACCTGACTGAGACCTCGCTGGGATACATATGATTTCCTTCCCAAGCAGGAGAGCGAGGAGCTCCCGGCGGAAGCCATGGGGTCTGCTGGCGAGCTCTTGGCCCTGCCGAGCGACCCACTACTTTGACTGCAGATTCATACATATATATATATGTATATCTGTATAAAAGGTATACTATATATAGGAAAAGTGGATGGGAGCATGCAGGCACTGTGTACGTACCTTATATATCTATATATATATATATATATATACAGAGATATGTTTTGTTTACATGTATATATGCATGCTCTTTGTTCCTGCAGGTTTCCAAGCATATTGCTGCAACGGTGCAACCCCACTGCGAGCAGTCCGGGAAACTCCAGTGCAAGGCCAAGACAACCTTTAACCATAAACCCGAAACTAAATATTTGATATATATATATATATGTATACACAGAAACCCGAAAGCTATAGATATATAGCATCCGAGTATTGATTTGTACACATATATATACATGTATATACAGTTATATATATAGTATATACCACACCAAACCTAACCTAACACCAAACGTGATCCTGAGACACATCTTAATAAATCGCAAAGCCATATATAATATATACATGTACAACTCGAAAGCTTCAACATAGCTCTCGAAGAAGGGTCCACATTCGCACCCTCCTAAAAGGACACCCCTGTATAATATATGTGTGTGTATATATATATATATCAATATATATTCAACCCATATATATATATATATATATAAAGTATATATAGGCTCCTATATATATATATATACATCCCATATGTAAAGTATATCTATATATATATATGTATATAACACATATATAATATGCCACGAAACAAAAACCCGGATCGTGCAGGCATCCTGCACCACCGCTTTTGACACCTGCCAGGATCGCTTCGGTCTTTCCCTCCGTGGCAAGCGATGCTCCCAACATTATACCTCCCGAGGTACAATGCCTTTAATGTACACACAGCCTTTGTGAAAGATGAATAATAAGGTGCATGCTTCGTGGAGGCTCGCGAACAAAACTTTGCTGATGCTGGAAGACACCAAAACACGTCAACATGCATATAGACTTAAGATGTATACACTCTGCCTGTAGCCTCCAAACTCTCACCCTATATAGGACTCCAGCTGTGCATGCTTTCAGCAGCTGTTGATGCAATCACGGGCCAAAGCACGACGGTGTGCAGCCGGGCTTTTCCCGGCACTTGGCACACCCATTGGGTCGCAGCTTGATGCGAGCCGACAAAGTCATGCATCGGACCTCTTCTCGAGTGAACTTCTGCAAAGCCTTCTGGACCTTCTTCGGCTGCGACTTCGCCTTCGCCTTGCAAGCAGCCTTGGCCTTCGCCTTGGGCTGCGACTTTGCTTTGGGCTGGGACTTCATGGCCGTGCACTTGGCCTTCGCCTTAGCCTTGGCCTTGGCTTTACCCTTGGCCTTGGCTGCAGCCTTGGGCTTCTTATTTGCCTTGTGCTTCGCCTCGTTTTCCTTGGCCTCGGCCTCGACGGTGCTGTCGAACCCTTTGTTGTCGCCCTTCCAAGCTTGAAGCATTTCATCTGCATGTTGTGCAGCACTGACAGGATCCTTGCTGGCCAGCACTCCCTGTTGCTCGGCCTGCTTTGTTCCGCTGCCCTGTGCCGGTTCATTGGTAACTGTAGGAAGCTGCAAGGCCTGCTGTTGAGCAGGCGAGGAGGCCATCGTCCCAGACGAGGCGGCAGCAGCTGGGTCGCCGAAGATTTTCAACCCAGGCAATCCATCGTTCTTCTTCGCCAATTGCTGCTGCTGGTTGAACATGTTAGCTGCCATGCTGCCCCAGAACTGCATCATACCCTGCATGGTGTGGGGCATGTGCATTGCCGGGCCTGCTGCTGGACCACCCAGCACCATGGCAGTGTTGCTCTTGTGGAAAGAGAGGCTTTTGTTACTGCCACGAAGAGCATCACGGGCCAGCACCATTGTTCCAGGCAGCTCACCTCCCAAGGCATCTGCGAAGCGATCTCGGGTGTGTGGTGGAAGATCCTCAGGCCGAGTGTACTTGGCGACGAACTCGCCACAGGAAGCATCTTTGAGCATGGTCTTCACCTTCTTCTTGAGGCACACGACAGCCGAATGGAACTCGTCGGGGCTCTGCAAGCCAGTATTGTTGCAACTCTGCAGGGTCTTGATGATGTGTCCCACAGACTGTTCTGATGGCCAGAACATCTCCAGTCGAGCCATTATCTGAGCAGTGTGAGTCAGCCTCATGACGAGAGTGTCGTCGCTGGACAAAACTCTCCGGTCCTCGGCGCCCAAGAAACCCCAGAAGTTGAGAATTTCCTGGTTCTTCTTCTTGGCCTTGGCATTTGCTGGAGTGCTGCCTGCCAAGGTCTGGGAGACGGCTGCACCCAGGGCCTGCTTCTGCTCGTGTGACCAAAGGCCCTGCTGCACCAAGCTGCAGATCTCTGCACCCTCCTCGACTGTGATGTGGCTTTGACGAATCGTTCTGATGGAGACCTCGCTCTGAGCAGCCAAGAGAGAAGTCCATTGATCTCCCATGATGGGCTGCTGGGTCTGGAGGAGCTGGTTCAGCTGTCGAAGGAAAGCAGCTGCCATGGCACGGCCGGATATAGCACAGATGCTCTGCACAAAGCGAGCTGCTGTAGCCGTGCTTGCGAACACCTGTCTATAGAGCAGCAGCGGGCAGCAGGCAGATGATGGAGTGCATGTGCTTTGCAACACACAAGCATGCAGCCTGCCACTGGAGACGTCTTTCACATTGCATGCAGTCACAGACCGGAAGACTTCTTCACCAAAGGGGTCTCGGTTTCGCAGGCAGGGCTCTGAGCTCGCCAGCAGAACCCGTAGACACCCTCAAGAGCACAGCCATGTTACTACAGTATACCGACACCTGCAGGCATGCAAGTGTGTAATATATGTGTATGTAAGTTCAGAGATTCAGTCCATTTCATATACACATAAATATATATACACATATATGTATGTATATATATATATGTGTATATAAGAATATATGAACGATATGTTTTGGTATCTGTATATGTATATATATATATATATATATACATATCGTGTATATATACATATATATATATATGTATGTGTGTGTGGGGTAGATACACATCTCACATGTAATAGGTATATATGCAGAGTGTGTAAAACTGTGTATGTATATGTACTTCAGTGAAATCCATGCAGCCACTTTGCTATGTAGCAGTCTCTTCCTTCACAGCCAACCCCCCCTCCCTCCAACCCCCTTGTACCTTCCCTCGCTCACTCGTTCTCTGTCTCTGTCTCTGTCTCCCTCTCTCCCTCTCCTCGTTTGTTGCTCTTTGTCGCAGACACAACACACACACACACACACACACACATGTTGCCATGGGGGTCTGTGTGCCTCATGGGCCTGACCAAACGGTGGAGACTCGGAGGATGGGCGGTTTTTCTTCAAACTGGCCCATATGGTCTGTGGTCGTGAAACAGACACAGGCCCCGGTAGCCCAAAGCCTCGGCTGTACAGGGGGATATAGCCCCCTCGCCGATTCGTCTTCTGCAGCCCAAAGCTATTTCTTACCTATATAGTTTCCCTACTTATTGCCTAGAGAGGCCAGAGGACAGGGAACCACGAGGGCACTGGGAAAGCAACCCTTTATGCATGCATAAGGGGCCTGACCCCAAAAACCCGAAACCTTTATGTATGCATAAAGGTTTGTGCCCTTGGCCCTGCCGAGGTTTATGCATGCATAAGCCCCGCCCTAGGAAACTGAACCCAGCCATATGCATGCATAAAGTTCCGGTCTATTTTGCTTAAGGGGCTTTATGCATGCATAAACCCCGGCCATCGGGACTGGTAGCCCTGACCCTCTGTGCCCGAAGCGGCGAGCCGGAAAATGCCCCCAATTTCAGGTCCTTCGCTGCTCACAGCATGCAGGACCTTGGGATCCAAGCAAGCAGGCCAGGCCGTATATAGAGCAACACAGGCGGTCTGAGCTTCCAACTATTAGCGGCTCCCCTGGTCTCCAGGCCACAAACCAGGGGTGCCAGGCAGGAACCATGGGATCCTGCCAGGCATTATAAGTTTCAACACCATCAGGACAGAAAGGCTCCTCGGTCACAGCACAGGCCTCAACGGACTCGCTGGGCTTGCAGGTTTATCGTCTCGGCCATGACCCCCATGGTGTGGAGGGAGGCCCGCAAGTCCTGCATGTCGGGGCTCGCGGTGTCTTCAGCTTTGCTGTTCTCGTGGATTGGCAAGCAGCAAGGGTCCTCCATGTGGCTTCTCGATTCCTCGAGTGCCCCTTGGGCCTTTGTGGCCCGGACACCTTGGCCACCACGTGTCCGGGCCCTCTTTCTCCCCATGCCCGCCGCCCACTCCTGCAACGGGGCCAGCAGCAAGCAGAGGCAAACCTGAAGCACCATCACAAAGACCAAGGCAAGCCTGGCCGTGCTCGTCGATGAAAGCGACCTGCCCAAGAAGACTGCATCAGTATAGAGACAAGTGCAGTCGTGCATGCCAGACCCAAAGAAAAAGCCTTGGGCTTCACGTAGTGCCCTTTGCCCTTCGAGTCCGGCATCAGATCTCCTCAATCCAGACAACAAACACTTGCAAAGAAGCCTGGCTCCAGACAACCACAAGAAGTCCTTCGTCCCAGTTCGCGGGCAAAGCCTGCCACAGATGCAGCATGCATTATATACACAGTGAACAGCTATATGCTTGCTGTCCTTGGTCTTTGGCACGGGGTCCATGTACCTCTTCGGAGGCGGCTCCTGCAATCAAACAAGAAGTACATTATATCGCCTTACGAAGAAATTCCGCCTTCGGCTCCGCTGGGCGCTGCTTCTTGCTGTTCGCCGGCTTCAGCACAACTGGCGAGCAGGCACACTAGATATGTACGATGGAGCAGCATGCAAAAGCAGTTGCAATGACATGTCGGGCATGCTGGGCTCGGCCGGTGGATCCTCGACGTCCACCTCCACGGTGTCCGAATCCTCGTGGCCTGCATGCTGCAACTACATGGATATATACATATGGACTCCTTGAGCTTCAAATACCCGGCCTGCCAGGCATATCACAGAAGCTTTAAAGTCTCCCACATCGTCGTTCCAGTAGAGCCACCCGCCTTAGGCGACAACGGTTTTCTTCTACCCAAATTAAGAAAACACCTAGGACCAGGGCTGGCAGGCACGTTCATGGCCTGCACGTCTGGGTGCTTGAAGTACATGTCACCTGCACGAGTGCACGAGCCAATTCACTTGATTCCATGCAGACACTATATATAACTGCAGCCTCCAACAGACAGGATCTTCCACCCCATCTTGGCCGACCAGGAAATCGTGGTGCCTGCAAAACAATTGCAACCAAATGAAAGGCTATATATCCATATCACTTGCATGGGGGCACCGGCCTTCATCATTCTTGTATTTCCCCCTCCCGGACTTCGAGAAGTCCGTGTGGAGCTGCAGCCGCTCCACCACATCGGCCTGTTATTTTTGGGGCGGTGGCATGTGTGTGCATGTGGTTGTACAGGGGCCCCACCTCCACAGCGGAGGGAAGGCTTCGCGACAAGAAGCTAAAGGACATCATCACTCCCAAAAACCACGGCAGCTTCACAAGCCAAAAGAGCTGAAAAAGCAAGCATGGCGCAGACGTGGCACCCACTGCAACAAGGGCAAATGTGCATGCAGAAACACGACACCAATGTTCAGAGAGCTTCGGTCGATGTCGTCTGTCCAAAGACAGCATCGGGCAATCAAAGTGTGGAGCCGTTGTGAGTTTGCATCATTGACAGTAATATATACATATGTATATATATATATATATTTTTTTTTCACGGTGTGTTGATACATACTATACATCAAGTATACACATTGCATGGATGCACGGAAGATACATGCGAGACTGCATGCAGAATCACTTCTTGGCCTTGGCCGGGGAGCCAACGATGCCCTTCGGGGCCGGGTTCTTGGCCGGGGAGCCATTCAGGATGCTCTTCAGGGCCGTGCTCTTAGCTTTTGCCTTGGCCTTGCCCTTGGCTTTCGCCGCTGGAACCTTGGCCTCCTTGTCGGAATCCTCGCTGGCATCGGTCTTGTCCCGGGAGCTGTGCCTTCTTTTCTTCCGATCGACAGGCATTTGTTGATTCGCCTGCTCCATGAGCCAATTGAAATTTTCGGAGAGCATCTCCACGAAGATGCTCCCGGTAGACAGGCCCTCGCTGAGGATCGACAGCTGAAAGCCATCGATCGTAATGTCGACGATCGCCGGCAACAGGTGCACGTGCTTGGCCAAAGCCTTCACCTTATCCTTCTTGCTTTTCTTCTTCTTGGGCTCGTCGTCGGCTTCATCGTCCCTCAGGGCCTCTTCCAGCAGCTTGTCGCAAGCAGCCTGCCTCTTCTCGATCAAATCGTCAAAGAGCTTTATGTTCAGCGACCCCGATGATTCCCCTTGGCCGGACCGCAAGTCCAGTCGTTTGCCTGTGATCATTTTCACAAGCTGCGGGGACCATTTCGAGACAGCACAGAAGACCCGGTCGTCGACACTCTTTTGGGTTGGCATCCAGCTTCGGTCACCCAGCACGACAACCTGTTTCGTCACAATCTCGAAGCAAGCCATGATGATGCGATGCACGGGGGAAATGGTTTGATGCGAGGCTGGAGCTGTTTTCTGCCGGCGAGCACACATGCCCTGCCTAGGCGAAAACAACACATCCATGCAAGCAGCAACTTCAACAATGCACCTGCACTTCATCACGGGCGATGCATCCTGCACTTGCATACAGAAGCATAAAGCTGCACTGCATTTCCATCCGCAAAGCACAAGCTCGCACACCTGAGGGATCCTCGCACCATGCAGCTGCACAGAACACTCTATGAATGGTCGCTCTATAAAAACCATGCCCCTCGGATGCTTGCAACCTGCAACAATTGTACATATCCTTCTCCGCAATGCATTAGAAACAGACCTCACATATACATACAATGGAATCTTTCAGATACTGCAAGCTCAAGCAATGGCTGCTGCTGGTATAGCAGCACACTGGACTGCATACGGATGCCGAAACATCACTTCTTCTGAGCCTTCTTGCTGGAGCCACCTGAGCTCGCCGATGCTCTTTTCTGCGCCGAAGTCTTGTGGTCGTCCTCCACTTCCTCCAAGGGAGCCACCTGCACCGTTTTAGATCTGAAAGCCACAATGGGGCTGCCTTCCGGGATCTTCTTGGTGTTCTTAAAAACCGGAATCTTGATGCTCTTCTCTGTTCCCGCAATCCAAACAAGCTTCACATTGCAATCCTCTTCCTGATGGCTGTGCTGCACCAACCAAAAGGGAACTACCACATGTTTGCAAGTGTCGTCGTCGTTATCTTTGGGTAGAATGTTGGCTCCGGAAAGCCAAAACTTGCGGTCGTCTCCTTGCCAGTCCGTCTGCACCTCAAACATGGTGTTGCCTTGGCCCTGGGATTTCTGCACGACCTTGTTGGTCATGGGCACCATGCAGAGTTTCTTGATGTCCGAGTTGGCAAGCAACATCCTCGAAGGCTTCAGCTGCAATTTCAGGTGCTCCGATCCACACTCCATGGACTGGTGAAGCTTGTAGAGCTCAAGCTGAATCTTCGATGCAAGAATGCTGGCATCAAAATCCACATGGTGCTGGTACTGGTCCAAGCTGTCTAGCATTGTGGGCTGCACACGAGGAACAAACACGACCCAATCTCCAGCCAGGATAACATTGAGATCCACCTTGGCCGTCTTTCCCGAAGCCATCTTCACAAAGACCATCTGACCTTTCACTTCTGAAAGAACTCCCTCGATTTTGTCAACCTTGCGACGGATGTGTGCACCCATAGCGAAACCCTTGGAGGCCAATATCTTCTCAGGTTCCTTGATACTGCCGTCTTCAGCAAGCTCAAGCATCACACCTGCAGCAGAAGGCTGGGAAGCAGTCGCTGCAGTTGCAGCTGGTTCACTTTGCTCAGACACCGACTCCCATGGCAAAGGGAGTGCAACACCGGTCAGGTTTCTTGCCACGAGCAAAAAATCGTGCCCAATCGCTTGGACTGTTTTGTACTTTTTCTCGTCCGGCACCTTGATGCCGAGGACGTGCGATGCTATCGTCATATCCATAGTGGCCAGAGCTTGCACGACCCGCGAATCCGTCATGAAATCGCGAGCTCCATCCCTTAAGATGCCCCTGACCGTGAGGATCATGTTGTCAGCTTCCTTGACCTTGGGGAAGAGTTCTTTAGAAGTCATCTTCTTCACATCAGCAATGGTCACATTCTGCCTCAAGTATGCCTGCTTCATGAGTGCATGGCGAAATGCTGCAACGGGATCTGACTGGTGCCCTCGGCAATCTTGCCCGAAAGCCTCCCACAGGACAGGCCCCAATTGCCGAGAAGAAGGGCAGTAAGCCCGCACAAAGGACTCCGTCTCCTGAAGGAAGCTCGCATCGGCACCCCCGGAAGCCTTCAGACAAAACGTAAACATGTGGGGTACGGAGGCATGGCAGCTTGGTTTGCTGGCCAATATCAACTTCTTCAGAGATGCAAAAGCCGGTGCTTGGCCAGTCTGAGTCTGCAAGCGGTAGTACGTGGAATGGATGCGACGGAGTACTTGTAGCTCATGTTCTCCTCGTTGAAGCGATGTGTTGCCTGACCGGGATATCAAGCTGATCAGCTCTGGGAACTCTTCCGCCACGGAGGAGGAGATCACGTCCCACGTCAGGCCTTGATCAGCTGCTTCGTGGAACGAAGCATCCCGAGCACGAAGAAGCTCCATGCTGAGCTTTCCACCCACACTCACGACCTCGTTGCCGTGGCTTGCACCTTGTTGAAAAAGTCGCAAAGCGCAATTGGTATGTGATCCGCAGATCGAAGTGATCTTGATCGCTTCCGGCTCAAGGCTTCCGAGAAGACCGTGGGCTGACTCGAACAGCTTCTTGTTCCACTGCCGGACCCAGTCTCCTTCGACTTCGACACCGACCGCATGCACACGTGTGGGGACATAGCCCACATCGACAATCGAGTCCACAAGATCACGAACGTCTTGTGGATTCACTCCGTACCCATCCCGGTTGCAGGGATGGATCCCCACAAGGCTCGCCTCCAACTTCATGGAGGTCAAGAGATGCTTGGACTTCAAGTAGTTCAAGCAGTTCTCCACGATTCGGACAAGGCCGTCGCCATCCGAGGCTTCTCGAAGGAAAGCCTGCAGCCGCTCTCGCACATCCGACTGCAAAGGCATGATGGGCAAGCGAGATGGAGGACGGAGCTGAAAATCTGCCTGCGAGCCAAGGGCCCTGCAATGGCGATAGATGGCTGCAATGCATGGAGTCATGCACAATACACAGAAGGCAAGCATGCGAGCATGTCCTCAACACATGCAATGCAGCAGCTTTCCATGCAATTTTCAATTGCATCCTGAATACATGCGGCAGGAGATCTCCATGCAAGCTTCCGTTTGAAGCTTTGCAAATGCCAGGAAAACAACTTCAAATAAACAACTTACACCACTTACCTAAATCAGTTACACAAAGTTATCTAAGTTTGGCAAGTTGCTTAAAAGACTTGTTCTATCTTACTTATAAGTTCCACCCTGCTTTTGGCTAAGTGACTCAACTGCTTGCTCCACTTCTTAATTCAAGCCTCGGACTTGCTAAGTTGTCCATACAACATAGTATATATACAGCACTTATAACTCATGTTAACGAACTTGTAACTCAACTTAACCTGATTGTCTAAATCTCCTAAACCATGTATTCGATTACTAAACACCCCGCCCCTTCAAGTATGGTACTTCTAAGTCCCGAAAATAACCAGTTACGAAGTCCCCCGACCCTCCAAGTAGCTCCTGCCAGCAGCATGAGCAACAATGCTGGTTACTTGGAGGTTCATGGTAGTTGTAAGTGGGGCGATAAGTAGGGTAACTATACTTATGACCGCTATTCAAGCAAGCAGTTATAGCTCCACTTGTAATTCCATCTTATAACTACACATGTACCTCCAAGTGGCCCTTGTGGAGGTAGAGAACCTGCCTCCCGTGCACAGTTTTCTGCCTTGGCATCGGCCCCAGAATGGTGCAATCAGGGTTTCGGGTTTAGGGGCTTGGTGTTTGCTATAAGGCTGAACCGATCCTTTGTTTCGTATCGCATAGGCGGGCCCTGGTTTCGCGATGCAGATCTGAAATGTAGGGACCCGATTTGGAAATCCTCGGCGCTAAGCCCGCGTAAGATTTGATCATGAGTTGGACCCTTTCTCGGAACACAAGTTTCTTACTTCGAGGCTGTACTTCCTAGCTGGGGGGGGAGGGGCTGGTGCGGTGCTGCATTAAGACTTCCACTATTGCTAAATTATATGACTCCTGTGATTCTTATTGTTACGATGGTCAATGGTTAGTATGGTAACATTGAGATCAGTATGGTTACCATAACCTGTGTTATCCATATCAAACGCCGGAACCACCCGGGTTGCAGACCGTTGTTTAAAGACAGTTCAACCTCGAAACATGAGCTGTCAAACCCTTAGCAGCCTAAACATCCACAGGAGGAAACATAAAAACAAACCAAGAACCAAGGCACAAGGAAGAGGCACCCCCTTTTCTTGGCTTTGTGCCGGCGACGAAGAAGGAGAAGCAGAAGGACTGCAGTTAGGGTTTGGGGCTTTAGGGCTTCAAGGCTGTATTTAGGGTTCAGGGTTTTAGGTTGCGGGGTTTAGGGTTTAGCTTACAAGGTTTGGGACTGATTCCGGTTTTGGGGCCTGTAGGGTTAACAGAGGCTTTGGGGCCTGTAGGGTTGTGGGGGCAATCATGGCATAAATCTGCTTTGGGGTCTGCAATGTGCTTACGGAAACCTATTGTTTAGGGTTTAGGGTTTAGGGGGTAGCATCGCTGGCATTGTGCTGTGAGCAACTTTATGCTAGGCAAAGTTCGGGTTCAACTTATCAGACCCTACCAAAACAAAGGTTGTCTTCTAGTCAGACGTCCTTGTAAGCCTACCCGTAGGAACGGCACACCCGCACCATTTTTTGACTCTCAAGCCTCGAAACCCCAAACCCTCAAGCTCCAACCCTAAAGCCATAAAGCCCTCACCGCGAACCCATCCTAAACCCAAGGCCCAAACTAAAACCCTAGGCCCTCCTCCCACCCTAAACCCTTAAAACCATGACAAAAACGTATTACCCTGAACCGCTAACTCCTAGGCTCTATATCCAAAGCCCGAAACGCTTGAATCCGTAAACCCTAAACCCCGAAACCCTAAACCCTAATCCCCTAAACCCGAAGCTTTTCTAAACCCCTAAACCCCGAAACCCTAAATCCTAAACCCCTAAACCCTAAATCTTAAACCCTAAATCCTAAACCCTTAAACCCCTAAGCCATAAGCCCCGAAACCCCAAAGTTACTAAACCCTCAGCTCTCCTAAAACGCCCCCCAGGCGAAGCAAGCCGTAGCGGCAAGAGGCCTGCCAGGGCCCAGGGGGTTTTTGCAGAGGACGGTTTGGGATTTGAGGAGTTTCGGGATTTGGGGGATTTAGGGGGTTTAGGAGTTTAGGGGTTTAGGGATTTCGGGGTTTAGCGGTTAGAGGTTTCGGGTTTAGGGTTTAAGGAAAAGGTGAGTCCAGTGTGTGTTAGGGTTTAAGTGCCGATAGTATATGGGGCTCTTTTAAATATGGGGATGTACTTCGCGACTTGGTCTATATCACGGTCGCGGAATTTCTGGAATTTCTTTCTGCCATTGAAGCAGACAAGGGTTTGCGGGTCAGGTGAAGGATTTACAGCTCGGTGTTTAAGGTTCAGGGTTTAGGGATTAGGGATTAGGGACTAGGTTCAGGGTTTAGGATGTGATGTAAGGCTGGGCAAGTCTAACTGGGTCTGCGGCAGGGGCCAGGGGATAGTTAACCTTGAGTCATCGTGCCTAGACCCCCCAACTACCCTCTAGTAGACCCCAAATACCCACTATGAAGGGCCATTACTGTGGGGCTCTATTAAGGGACCGTTGTGGGGTCCTGGTGGTCGAGGCTCCTATAGACAAGTGCCCTTCTGAAGTTCGTGATCCCAGTTTGTTGTTAGACACAGGTTCCGGCTTGCCGATTGCACTCCGGGGTATCCTACACCTTTTAAAGCCCCAAACCCTAGGCGGCCCTTTTTTGGATGGGGTTTAAGCTCTCTCTCTCTCACACACACACCGAATCTCGAGAAAACCCTTGCCTCTAGTAAATCTCATAAGGCCGTCACAGCTAGAGCTCAGAGAGCCCAATACCCTTCAGCACAAAATGACGGTATAGGGTTTCGGGAGGTATCTTAATGTAGGCCTTGTTAGGGTTCAGGAAAGTAGCTGTATGTAGGCAGTAAGGGGCACAGGGTCCTCTGGCCCCAAACCGCCTTTACGCGCATGGCAGGTGAATTGAAAGTCCAGGGTGGTTGCAGCTGCGGAAGCTGCCGTTTCGTACTCACCAGGTGCGGGAGAGGTAGTGTTTGCGTGCGAATCAAAGCAGGATTTGGGTTTTAAGCTTTTGGCGGGTCAGGGACGATAGGGTTCAGAGTCAGGGTTTAGGGTGCTGCATGCTGCATATGCCTCCATAGTCTAGGCAATCCAAAATTGGGCTAAAGGTATAGTGTCTCCGGTCCAAACACACCGCGACGATTCCAGAGCATCGCGACGCTGATTCTGCGGCTTAGCCTCTCACCACGTCACTCTTTCGACGCATGGTTCTCAGGACGAGAGTCGCTCTCAAGCTTCAACTATTGGGTAGCCCGCGATGAGACATGCGCACACAGCCTCACGTGCGGACAGATACCCAGCGACCCTAGACTCGCCCGTGGTTCGAGGTCCAAGCCCTAGACCGTGCGGCTGATGCCGTCACATTTTCAGAACCTGCCTATAGTCTCCATTGTAGATTTTGGGGTCCCTCTCATAAGGATCCTACTATTTAGGGCTTTATATTGGGGTCCCCTATTTTCGGAAACTCCCATATCTAGGTTCCTGAGTGGTACCCTTTTGACCTTTTTAGTTTGGGGTCTCCTTCTTTTTTCTAAACCAGCTGAATGTTAGGTTTGGTTCCCCTTATTGTTAAGGGGTTACTCAGGAACCGGGAAATAGCTAGTAACCATATCCAGTAATTGTTTTTTGGCGACGGTACTCTAACTTTGGATTTATAGATGCAATAGGGACCTGCATAATCAGTATTCTGCCATATGGTTCCCTAATGTGGCCTGCCCCTGAAAACCTAGTCTGACTCTTCACCCTAAACCCTGCGCAAACCCTAATCCCTAAACCCAAAGCCGTAAACCCTAAGCACTAAACCCACAGCCCTGAACCCTAAACCCCCTAAACCCTAAACCCCCTAAACCCCTAAACCCTAAACCCTAAACCCCTAAACCCTAAACCCTAAACCCTAAACCCCTAAACCCCCAAGGCCCTGAACCCTAAACCCCTAAACCCCCAAGGCCCTGAACCCTAAAGCCAACCCCCAAGGCCCTCTGCCCGAACTTGAAGCCCCGTGTAATGAACGATCCATCACTCTCCTTTTGGGATGTTGGGGCTTCTACCTGGGGTGGTTGTCAAAACTATGGTCCCCTTGTGGTTACCCTAAGCATCAGGTGCCGTAATATAGTAGGGACCCAAGAAAGGGACCGTAATTTTGACAACCACCCACTTGGAGGATCGCGGGACTTAGTAAGGAAGATTTTGGAGTTTAGGCTTGGGGTTTTAGGGCTTAGGGTTCTAGGGTATGGGGTTCAGGGTTTTTACGTCTTATTTATAAAAACCGTGTAGGCTTCGGCTGTAGAGAAGCCAATGCCAGACCTCGGCAAGGATCCGATTTAGGGTTTCGGGTTTAGGGCTTGGGGTCTAGGGTTTAGGGTTTAGGGGTTAGGGTTTAGGGTTTAGGGGTTTAGTGTTTCGGGTTTAGGGTTTAGGGGGTCCACCTCCCCTCGTCCCAAGCGCATCATCTTTTAAGATCGCTCGTGTATTGTCTGGGACGCCCAAAAAACAGCGCCGCCAGGTTCCCAGAAGAGTTCCAACACTGCTACTGCAGCAGTTGCCGGAAGAGACATGCCTGCAGCGGTTCGGGGAGTCCTAAACCCTAAACCCATAAACCCCAAACCCTAAACTCCTAAACCCCTAAACCCCATAAACCTTAAACCCTACATAAACCCTAAACCTCTATACTCCGGGCATGACTGCTACGCTCCTTCGCAAGAAAAGGGAGAGGGAGATACAAAGAGAGAAAGAGAGAGACAGAGAGAGAGAGAGAGAGAGAGAGAAAAAAAAAAAGAGAGAGAGAGAGAGAGAGAGAGAGAAAAAGAGAGAGAGAGAGAGAGAGAGAGAGAGAGAAAAAGAGAGAGAGAGAGAGAGCGAGCGAGCGAGCGAGCGAGCGAGACCAACTGACATACCGTGGGCAATAAGTCGTACCTTAAAGCTATAAATCTCCACCCCGAGGAAGACACCGTGGTACTTCACATCCGGGAACCCACAGCTACCAACCGGGCTTCTCGACCGAAGGAAGTTATGGCGATCTTGCTCGTGAAGGAACATTTGGATCCAGGGCGACGACGTCCCGCCCTCGACGGGCAGCGACGGCGAAAGCGGCTCTGGAGAAGGGGAGGACTCTAGGGTTTTGAGTTTTAGGGTTTCAGGGTTTAGGGTTTTAGGGTTCCAGAGTTTTAGGGTTTAGGGATTAGGGTTTAAGGTTTTAGGGTTTTGGGGTTGGGGTTTTCGGGTCCGACTCCGGCCTTCGAGGAGGAGTCGGCATCGCAAGGCGAGAAGATCGAGAGGACTGTCCCGACGAGCCATCGGCTTCAAGACCATCCCAGAGACTCCAATATCCCTTAGTTAAGGAATATACCTTAAATCATATTAGGGATCCTACTATAATTTAAGGTATATTCCTTAATTAAGGGGTATTGGAAGGTCTGGGCATGTCTAGGCCGGGACTGTCGTCATGTTGGCGTGCCACCGCTTCGTCAAGTACCGCGAGTTGCGACGAATGGAACTGAAGGTGCCTCTGTTTCGGCGGCCCATTGTTTCGTGTTTAGGGTTTTTGATCACATTACCTAGGTCACCCACAAGCAGCAGCATTACAAGCCAAATCCTGATCTGCCCCGTTAGTAAAGCCAACTGTTTTTTGAGGGTGGGGCAGAGAGCTTAGAAAATAGAACCTGAACCTTAAGCCTTAGGCGTGTGTTCCCTGGTTTCGAGCTCAGAAAACCGGGAAGCCTAGGCTTTCGGGGGCCGCCTGGCAGACGTGGATGCCCACGGAGGTCCCGGGGAGCTACGTTGTTTGCCTGAAGTTTGAGTAGTTCGGATTTGGGGTTGATGCCCCTAGGCTTCAACTAGGACCTAGAGTAGGCCCTTATTCCCTTTTTTGGTGGTTCAGGTTCCCTTATAACTCCCTTTAAAGCAAAAAGGGCACCCTATTTATTCCTAGGCTACTCTTGGGTCTAGTCAACTAGGGTCCGTCCGGGGTTTGAGTGATCAGCTTGAGGTACCTGTTGCGAGGTCGAACAGTCTTGTCCAAGCGCATGCTGCATTTATGTTGTCATTTATTCCTAGGTTACTCTTGGGTCTTGTTGTTGTGCTGCTGAAATAAAGCCCTTGCAAAGAACCCTTCAAACATGCTTTCGTTGGAAGTCCTCGCAGGCCCTACTTGGAGGTCCATGGGTAGCTCTACGTGGTGTTAAAACTCCCTTAATATGAGTTTATAAGTATAGTTACCCTGCTTATAACCCCACTCAAAACTACCCATGAGCCTGCCAGTCGGCCCCAAACCCTACACCTTTCTACAAGGCAGCCATACAAGGATCCTTGAAAGGGCAGGTTTTTCCGCGGCAAGGTTCTGACCCGCTTTCAGGTTTAGGGCTTAGGGGATTTGGAGGGTCGTGGGACTTAGTAAGTATGTAAGGTTATAAAGTACCCAGAGCCTCCAATACCCCTTAATTAAGGAATATACCTTCAATCCTATTGGGGTTCCTAAGATAATTTAACTTACATAGTGAACGGGGGAACTTTAAACTTTCTGGCCTTTATATATTAGCTCTATCCTAGAAAGTTTGAACTTTTTGGGGCCCGGTTGTTGAAGAAGAGAGTTAAGGCACATTCCCTAATTAAGGGGTGTTGGAGTCTCTGGGTACCTGAAGTCAGAGACTCCAAAACCTTGTAATTAAGGAATATACCTTAAATTATAGTAGGAACCCTAATATGATTTAAGGCATATTCCTTAATTAAGGGGTATTGGAGTCCCTGGGTACCTGAAGTCAGGCCTTCGTTACCACTGTTGTCCTTTGTTATGGTCCCCTAATAAAGAATAGACAGATCGGTTAAGGTGCCTTCTTTAAGGGCTTCTTATTAAGGGACTAGGGTAAAGGGCCCTGTCAATTTCCCCAAAAAGGACAAGGTCTTCGTTACAGCGCTACTGTAGTTGCTATGTGCCATGTGTCTTCAAGCATCCCGTACTTGGAGGGTCTTTAGGGGACTTAGTAACTATAAGGGGTTCCTTCAGAGGGATCTATAGGGATTCTATAAGGGTATAGGGTTTAGGGTTTAGGGGACTTAGTAACTGGTTATTTTAGGGACTTATAAGTACCATAACCCCAATTAGGGCCCCTTTTAGGGTACTTATAAGTCTACTTACTACCTACTTACTAAGTCCCCCGACCCTCCAAGTACCTGCTAAACATATTCCGGAATGATTATCACGTGAAACTGGGATTATTACAAATCTTCGCACCGACGCCTAAATTACGCCTTCGATCGCTGCCGAACGCCTGTGAACGCATATTATTGCTTTTCTTGTTTTTGGTGCTAATATAATACTAGCATATACTGTACTAACCAAATATATATATATATATATATACGAATATATGTATAACATATAGGATAAAATACAATATCTATTATACAGAATATACTAAGATAAGCGACATCAGATGCTTTGTTGGATTACAGTCCTTGATATTCGATTAAGCTGCATTACATAATAATGCCGTGAACTATGTTGTATACTGTACAGTCTTCTTGCACATCATGATCTCACATACACATTATTCTACAGCTCTCTGCATGGATTGTCGCCAGGGGTATAGAGCCTTTGCTAAGATATACCATCGAAACGTTTATGTCTGAAAGCAAGCAACCTAAGCCATCGACCGAAGCCACCTCACCCACCCCCGTATGGTGGTGCTGGTGATCAGGATGATCACGAAGGTGATGATGGACATGATGGTGATGCCAATGAGTCTGAAGATGCACCTGCGATGGCGACCAAGGTTATGATATCGAGTCGGGTGATCATGGCGATGCGGGCGATGGTGATGCTGAATGCTGGTGCTATGATGCTGACGATGGGTCCGAAGCTCACAGAACGCAGACCGCATCAAGCATATTTCAGCCGGACCAGTGCAGCCGCACTTGCGTAAGGTATCTTTCGAGGCTTCGTTGCACCCGCAGTCGCGGGCTCACGCAACGAGTAAGGAAACAGAATCTTCCTATCAGGTCCTCGTCCATAGAGCATGACTCACACATAACGTTGTACACCCAGTCGGCTTGGTCAGCCTGGGTTGTCATCCAGTCGACCAGGTGCCAGTACATGTGCAGTTTTGGAATTAAAGTGAATTTGCATTTCTTCTCTCGGCAAGTCAGCAATGCCATCCTTTGATAGCACGCTAAGAAGTGCCACCCTGCTTGATTGATTTCTTTGGCTTCATGCTTTGGAATGAACAGCGGCGCTTTGTACAATCTGCTCATCCACAGGTTAAGGGCACGAGTGCCGCTAGCCTGAGAAAGTTCACGGGGTGGATCGTAACAGGGTCTACATTGTTAGATACCTCCAAACTTGAACAGTACATTCGTGCCATTTTTTCCAAGTTTCAGCTAGCTTCAGCTTCTCGTCGCCACCATGTTCCAGCTTTTTTCTTCTGCAATAATCATGTATGAACTTCATCAAAGACGTCGTCAATGCAGCTTTGTTCCACGATCCGTCCATGGACGATTTCCATCCTAGCAGATTCTTGTCAATCTTCTGAACGTAGTTGACGACTCTGTTTTCCTGACAGGACAACACCCTACAAGAACCCATCAGTCTCATGAAAAGAGAACGGAGCTGTACGGTGCTGTTGAAATGCATTCGAGTCTCTTTGCAAAACTCGATGTACTGCGCAGATAGATTGCCAAGTCGCTCGTCGATCGTGCCGCCGCAGCAAGTTTCCATCAGAAGGGCCATGCACCCTGCAGCCCAATTCTTGCCTATGCCAAGGCTGACTGTGTGAAAGGCATCAACCTTGTGAAAGAAAGCCTTGCGGTCACTCATGTGCAACAGTCTGCGCGTGAAGATAGCCTCGTCCTCCCAGGGCAGCTCCTGGTCAAACGTCTGTTTGTAGGACGCGTCTTGTCTCCTGGGCTCCGGCAGCCATAGATTTGCGCAAAAGAATGTGTTTTAGTTTTGTAGTCTATTAAAATTCTATTCTGTCGAACATCCCCCATTACAGCAACCGGACAGCAAAATGTATTGAGCCAAATTTAGCACGGCATCACATCCTCAAAGTCAAAGGGCGGTCTGCCGGCCAAGCATAAGTGGCAAATACCCACACAGGGTTTCTTACTGCTTTTGGCTTTGGGGACTCGTCGGTACGAGCGACTGAGTTTGGCAGCGGTGGCCTGGTGTTGTGCATGCAAAAATCGATTCACACCCAAACCTGTTTTGCAGATACTTCTGCTCGAAACAACCATTGAAAAAGCTGATAAACTTTTAGCCGGGGACAAGATAGGACCAGTCACCTTTATTCCCTATGGGAACGAGGTGCAAGTGCGACCCACACTTCAGCTTCACCCCCGCCCGACAGCAATGATCGATGTCCTCCACCACGTGGGCGAGCAACTCATCCATGACGGACGGATTGTCCTTGTAGTCCTCCTGGCGGCACATGGAGTATGTCAGTCAACAGAAAATTGCAGAACCCAAACGATCCAAAACATAGCGTTCTTAATTCTTAAGTACGGAAGCCTTCAGCATTGTAGCAGCAATAAACCGGGTCTTGAAACAGTGACCCGCAAAGTGCATCTCCAAACTTGAAGATGCCACATCGCCCTGGCCAGTCCGCTTGGAGTTGACGCCTTGCCCCATTGGGCTGTACACGGATACTACCAGCGCTCCGTCGCGCTTGTAGGTCGTACCTTCATCTCCGTGAATGTAGATGGGTACACAGCGCTGAAGCATCTTTTCTGAAGCCACGCCATAGATTCCATGCGTGCCATGGCATAGTCTATATTTCTGCCAAAATTCCAGAAGCTGCGGCCCTGCAGCTGCTAAAGTCTTGCAGCCCTCACCTAAACCGAAGAGGTGGTGCAGGTAGTTGTTCTTGTCAAGCACCTCAACCCACGAGGACGGCTTGATAATCGGGAAGTCCTTAAAGCAGCCGACCTGGCATTTCGTGATTTCCACGTCCAATCGCAAGCCGTGCTTGGCAAAGACACCAGATCTTCCTTAAAGCAGATCGAAAAATGATGAACCCAACGCCCAACCCTACCAAGCTAATTGAACTCCTTAGAGGCTCGGGCTAAGGTTTCTTGACAGCTGAGAAACGGAGTGGGCTTTGTCAGCTGCTGCGAGGCTTTCGAGAACAGGGCACACATCCGACATCTGTCGGCGAAGCAGTTGTCCATCCCCAGAACTTCCAGCAGCATATTCGGCATACTCCAAAGTTGAAGCAGCCCGATCAATGATCTTAATGCACTGCTCCTTGGGATCATAGGGAGTTGTGTGGTACAGAGCGTGTGTGTGTATGTGTGGAGTTTCCCTGTCTTTGAAGCCTTTGTGCAATGCCGAGCGGCGCCTCGGCTATAGCTCCAAGCCAGATCCACGGCAGCATTGGACACACCTGGCGCAGTGAAAACTGTTGAAAGCTGCTGTACATGTGTCAGAATGCATGCTTTTGGTGTTTCACAGCGCAAGACCCAACACACACACACACACACATACAACTTGTGTTTTTGCACACTGCAGAGCTTCGCTTCGATGTGATTGCGGATGATCATCATCCGCTCATTCGATCAACGAAACAAACGTCGATCGATGTGTGCCCGGAAGTATACCGGGATCCCCAAAGCAAAACTGGGCTGTCAATCCCAGGTGGCATCTCCCGTCAAGCCGATTGATTCCAAGGATCGAGGGTGGGAAGAGTTGTGATTGTGATTCAACTGTTTTGTAGAGTTGACAGCACCATAAGATGATCGTGGAGGATCAAACGCCCTCAGAGTTTCAAGCCATCCACGTAGGAAAAGATCCGCTCGTCGCCGTCATCTCCCACCCAGATCCTAAGTTGTGGCAGGTTTTGTGCAACATACGCACAGCATAATTTTAAGCCCTTCCGTATACAGACCAGTCAAGCGGCTACTTCTTCTTCTTGCTGGGTGGCTTCTTGGGGGTTGCTTTGGATTCACCATCCGTCTGCTTCTTGCGCTTGGCAGTGCGCACGATCTCTGCCATGATCAACCTACACAGACTGCTGCACAGTAGGGTTGGTTGAATGATCAGGCGCTGCCGACGCTGACTTCTGCTGCCGAAATGCTTGAACCGGGAGTCGATGGCCATCAACGCAGCACACCTCGGCTGCAAAACCCCACATATGTTCGAATGTAGGGAAGGGAGTTATATATAGATACACACAATATATATATATATATAAATAAACATATATATATATATATATATATATACACACTCTTTATCCATATATGCATCGGGGGTTGGGGGAGGTCCAGGGCTTGGAGACTCAGGACACGACTTGGAGGTTTATGTAAAGCGTAAGTTGTTAAGAGACCCCACGAACCTGGCTTTACAATACTCGCCTCCTCGGCCTCGAACACAGATATGAAACCCTAAACCCAAAAACCTTACGGTACACCCCTTGTCCTATAAAGCCTGACCCTAAACTCGACACTCTCCCTAAATCGTAACAACCTATATGAGCCCTCAACCCTGTAAAACCCGAACCCTAAGCCGGCTTTAGTTGAGATGCGGGTTCTTGGCATCAAGCTTGGCAGCTTCAATCGCATCTCGGAGCCTGGGTCCAGGAATGCAGAAGAAGCTTAATAAAATATTGGGCTCGGGGATGCCCGAATGTTGATCATACTCCAACCCTACGGATAGACGTTTGCAGCTTGGGTAGCTTTTCCGAGGCCACAGAAGCAACATCTGCTTCCACGTCCATAGTCAAGGTAGCTTTGAAACCAGCCAGCTTTGCAAAGGAAGCTTCCAAGTCCGTAGAAATAGCTTTCAAGTCTTTGGCGAGCCTTGGGGACAAGGGTGATTCTGATTTCGGACAGGCAGGTTCAATCGGACCCTTTTTTTTGCACGGCACAACCCTAATATAAGCCTCATGTTCCAATGTAATCCAAAGTAACCCCAAACCCTACATAGCATAAACCCTCTATGTAGACCATAAGGGACCCGATTTCAAAGTACTGTTCTGAGGTTAGGGTTTAGGGATTGGGGTCTAGGTTTGGGGCCAGGGTTTCGGTCTGAGGGCAACCCAATCCCAGAAGACGAAACCCTCCACCCAGTAACCCCTAACCCCTAAACCCTCAACCCGACACCCTGAACCCTAAACCTAAGCCCCAGAACCCGAAGCGCTAAACCCTCCTAAAAGCTCTATATGACTGCCCAAGCCCTCAACCTCTGAAGCAGAACCCTAAAGAGGCCCTAAACCCTCAACCCGATTACGAACATTTCTTTGTTGGCTACTTCACCAGTCCTGGGCTTTAGAAGCTTGTTCTATGGAAATCCATAGAAACCCGATACGAGGGCAACTCTCTCTATCTCTTCTCTTCTCTTCTCTTCTCTTCTCTTTCTCTTTCTCTTTCTCTTCTCTTCTCTTCTCTTCTCTTTCTCTTTCTCTTTCTCTTTCTCTTTCTTTTTCTCTTTCTCTTTCTCTTTCTCTCTCTCTCTCTCTCTCTCTTTCTCTCTCTTTCTCTCTACGCACCCTGTATATACCCTAAACATGATAAATCCTAACCCTGGCCATGGGGGTCGCCGACTTGAAATTTAGGTTACTGAAGTTATCCCTAGATAGTTGTATATACAACTATATATCAGATCCAAGGCATTTGCTCAACAAGACTCTGCTGGCTGCCGGCGTCTGGCACCGGATTGTCAGGCGGCGTCACTTGCCCAATCATTCTGTGAACTTGCAAACTGCGCGTGTGCAAGCTGTCCATAAATCTTTGTCAGTTCTGGGAGCACCTTAGCAATTTCGAAGGTGCAGGTGAGGTCTTGCGTAGGCTATGTAGGATGCACTCACCTGCTCACCCATCTTCTCGGGAACCGGGGTCTCGTCCTTCTCGTCCTTCCACCCCAGATCGAGGTTGATCTTGTCCAGTTCATGCCTTGTAGGAAGGATCGTTTCAAACAGCAAAAGCGCATACATAATATGTACAGGCATGCATGCAGCTTGGTGACCTCCGCCTCTCGCTCCTTTTCTTCACGGATCTTGACGAGCTCGGACTGCCTCACGATGGCCTTTGTCTCAGTCTCGACGAAAAATTCATCGATCATCCCATTATACTTCCATTTCCTGCCACAGGTCCCGAAACGACTCCGATAAGATAGACTTGTGAGTGAGAGAGAGGAGAGAGAAAGAAAGAGAGAGAGAGAGAGGAGAGAAAACAGGACAGAGAAATGTGCGTCTGTGTATATTCATGCATGGTCGGCCTCACTAATGTTTGTGGGAAGCGTCGGCAGTACTTCACGATCGACTGGATAGATTCCCTGGTGAAGACAGGGCAAGTGTAGTAGCCGATGCTTTGTGTGATCATTCTGCTTCAGAACATGATTGCTATCCAGGGTCTCGGAGAACTCGCCGGAGTTCCGCATTTTCTCTTCCGTCATCCAGGATCCGTGGACCTCCCTTTCTTTGCTTTGCATGCGCTCTCGAATCACGATGACACGGGCCGTGAAGGCCGCCTGCACAGAATATTCTCATGTACTGCACACACGTACACACACATATGCACATGTACACGTTTAGAGCCGCTCACCCTCCCCTTGCTCCACACAAACACAAATATGCACACACGTACACCAACACACACACACACACACACAAGGAGATGGTCCCAATTAAAACTCTCCAACATTAGCAACAAAACCACGACAACAACGGAGACATATTTAGCCTTGTACGTATCTGTATAGACAGTATTCATGTAGACATGTGTAAGCTACACTCATCCATCCATGCATCCATCCTGCCACCCACTCATATACATCGTACATACACCCATGCATATACATGTTATGTGCACACAACACACTCTATGCATATACCCTCGAGTCACCTTGATTTTCTTGAACTGTCCCGGTCCATTGTCTGTGCCATAGCTCTTCAGAACGTCGCACAGGGCCAACTCGAGCCACTCGCGGCGTTCGCCGCCCTCTTTCCATTCCTTATGCGTGGCTGCGTCCACGTGGCATGCTCCCTTCTTGCGCTCCTGACAAAGCCTGGTGAGACGCATCCGAAGTGCGTCTGGGCTCAGCACCTGGATTCGGATGGGTGTTCGAGGCTCGAAGAAACAACAACACGAAATCGGATGCTGATTGATCATGTGTTCAAAGCATCGGCCTTAACACCATCGGGTGTTATGATCACATCATCACCGTCTGATGGCTCGGGGTCCTCGCCCCCAACCTCAGTACCCTCGAAACTTAAGGTCTTTGGAGCTGCACGTCGCGGCAGCGAGCTCGGCGAGGAGCTCACGGCAGGGCTTGTAAGGGTTGGGCGGGTCGCGGGTGTCTGCACTGGTGTTTTTCCAGGGCTTGCTTTGGGGGCAGCAGCAGAGCCGGTCGTAGCAGCTTTCAGCTGAGCTTCTAGGGACTTGATCTTCTCTTGCATAGCGAGCAACATCTTTTGCTCATCAGAAGCTTCGGGTTTCGGGGCTTCTGGATTGGGCTTCTCTGGCTGCATGGGTGCTGCTTTCGGCTTCTCGGGGCTGGGCTGTTTCGCTTCTGTGGGGCACTGCTTCGCTTCTGGTTTCGGCTTCTCGGGGCTCGGCTGTTTCGCTTCTGGTTGGGGCTTCTCGTGGCTCGGCGGGTTCGGCTTTGGCTGCGGCTGCTCTGCTTTGGGAAGCACAGCCACGGTTCCCATCTGGGGCACACGTGATGTGGCTGGCACAGCCTTCACAGCAGTCGGGACTGGAGTAGGGGCAGCTTTGCTAGCGCACGGGACAAGGCTCATGGGGGCTTGCTGAGGGGTGGCCACCAACATGGTTGTGCCGGTCTTGGCGCACGGAACCATGGGCTTGGGTGCAGGACTGGGCTGGCATGTTGGGGGTGGGCACCTTGGCGC
This sequence comes from Symbiodinium sp. CCMP2592, assembly GCA_905221615.1. Classification (NCBI taxonomy): domain Eukaryota; class Dinophyceae; order Suessiales; family Symbiodiniaceae; genus Symbiodinium; species Symbiodinium sp. CCMP2592. The sequence goes on from CAJNDT010000002.1 coordinate 2,675,281, forward strand.
CGCTTTGGCAGAACGAGGAGGGCTTCCGACCTCATACAAAACTACGCCCACTAACCCTCTTACATATGTATATATATATATATGTTACGATATATGAACCCTCTGTATATGTGTATACAAATATATGTTATATATATATATACATATATATATATATAATATTGAAACCTGGTACAAACCCAAAACCCTCACACATTTAAATCCTCTGCGCAAGAAATATACAGTAATTAATCGGTCTAACCCAAAACCCATACTGTATACTTCGGAATAGACTCCGCAGGGGCCATGTTCGCCGCTGCCACCGGAGCCTTAGACCACATATCTACAAATAGGTATACATATTTTGGTCTAGCTCCCTCGTGTACTTAGCATCTTACGTGCTGGTAGGCGTCCTTTAAAATCTCATGCTTCACCATCTCCTGCTTCGGCACCAGGAGCTTCATTGGGGGTGGCGCAAGTGCCTGGCAAGCATTGAGATAAAGGCAGTTAACCCTGTCGTGCCAGTGAGTATCAGCACGACACACCTTCCCTTGAGCACCTTGTTGGCAGCTTCTCGTAGGCTTTTTGCTTCCTACAAGGTTCAAGATAGATGACTGGTTCAGTTTGATGCAAGCTTCGCAGCTCTTGCATGTCACCAGCTTGCCTGTATTGCTGCCAACAACTGCTCACGTGTCATTTGGCCAGCTTCGAAACGTAGTTCCATACCACACATGTCTGCGCAGCATGCAGCGCCCTTAGCCAGCTCTGCGCAAGACCAAGTGCGCGAAGGCAGCTGCTTCGGCACACTCATTGCCAAGAGCAGCCCTGAATCACAAAGGGACAGCCCCCAACGAGGCTACAGCATCAACTTGGGAAACAGAATATAGCCACAGAAGGCACAAACACCGATTTATGCTCATGCATGTGACCGCAATCATGACATGACGACGCTAAGGCCTTTTGCATTCTACGTGGGCAGCCAGGTTTTGTACAAATTCCGAATTGGATTGCTGCGCAACTGGGCAGGTCAAGCTGCGTGGGGCCAGTTTGTTGTGGGATGGACTGGAACGATAGCACTTTTATGTCTCAAGCTAGATCACCCGCTCGGGTTTTGCAGGGTTTATGTCACCTGTAAGTGTATTCCTACCCGCAAACACCCGTAAAAGCCAGCGCCGGGAGCCTGCGAATCCGAACGCCTCCAGAACGCTTCCGAATGCCCCCCGAACGCCCCCGCACGCCTCCGAACGCCTCCTGAACGCCTCTCGAACGCCTACTACGAACGCCGCGCGAACGCCGCGCGAACGCCGCGCGAACGCGCGCGAACGCCGCGCGAACGCCGCGCGAACGCCGCGCGAACGCCCATGGCTTACCCTGGCCCAGCGAACGCTTCCGGGAATGCCTGCGCACGCCTCCCGCACGCTTCCGAACGCCCCGAACGCTTCCCTGCGTTTCACTGCAAAACGAAGCAAATTTCTAAATTTTGGCCAGCACAGGCTGTCTGAACCCTGGTCGAAGTAACAATATTCACAGAATGTATAACCCTGTTATACGAGGCTTTCCCGGGTTATATATGGTTTAAAGCGATTTTGGTGCAGCTGTGTAGCCAGCAAAAGCACCATGCAATGCCTCCAGGCACTTGTTGTGCTTGAACTCAACGTTTCAACACTATATTTACCCCGAAAGACCCACCCAGAATACCCCATATACAACCCTCACGACTCGCTTTCTGTTGGGTTCTTAGTACTGTATGTCTGCGAGCCCCAGTGCTATATTGTTTTGGTGCTCTATAATAATTATTGCCCCCATGACCGCCCCCTTTTTTGCCGACCCACCAAGCCCACTGATGCTCATGATGCTGGCCCAATCCAGCCCTCATCCTCAGCAGCCGGCGGCCACGACCCGCGCGCCTTATGGTACCACCCTTGCGCCTTGCTCACCGTCCCCGCTGATGCTCATGATGCTGGCCCGCCGTCCCCACTCATGCTCATGATGCTCGCCCTCGCCGCGCAAAATGTGTGGGTCAAAGCCAGACGATATTTGACCCACAAAACCGTGCCCTTTGACAGGCCCCGGAGCTTAGCAACAGTCAGTTACATAATCTTTGTGTACACAAACATGATACCGAGCGGTGCTATACGAAGACCACATGTGTGAATATACATATACATATACATATATACACTTCCTGGGTAGACATGTGCATGTGTATCATACATGCATACATACAGACATATATAATACACACATATATATAATATTGAATATTATATATATATATATATATATATATATATATATATATATATATATATATATATATATATATATATATTATACATATACATATACATATGTGTGTGTATGTGTATGTGGGTGTTGGTGTCTAAATGCATATATGCATATATGTATAATTATGTGGAAACATGTACGGATCTGTGCATCTCTACATATATACACATGTGCAAATGTGCATACTTATAATGTGCATATTTATACATGTAGATAGCAGTTTTGGTTGGGTGGTTATTCCACTGTACGGCCCACATTTCGGTACTAAATGTGTGCAAGTTGTTCATATGATTCTAAAGTCTGACTTTGCATATGTATATACACACACATGTGATCATTGATAACCCCTTTTAACAGCACAGTTTTGTCGGAGGTGGTAAGAAAGATACACCCAAACAAAAAACGACACAACCTGTGAGGATTAACTGCTTTGGTACTAGAATCATTACAGGCAGGGAAGTGTGTGAGCAAATATATGTATATGCACATATCCATGCCTATTATCAACTTTCTAGTGGAACGGACGTTTGTCAGTGCAGTTCGAACACGTGACCATATCTGTTTCTCTAGTAGGTTTGAACATTATAGTTGACAGGCCACCCACCCCTTCAAGGGCAACTGCATCGAATATCCTTATGAGGAGTTTCAGTTTGCAAACCCACGGCTAGGGCACTCGCATATGTAAAATCTTTGGACTCTGATATACCTTACAGGCTTCCCGGGACCCTTTCCAGACCCACACGAGGCATGCAACTTTCCATGTTTCGCGCAACGTGCTGGTAGCTGGGCAGCTTGGCTTCATACCCTCAGAGAGGCTAAGTCTGCTAAGCTTCGGCTTTATATATAGTTGGGCTTGTTAAAGACCTACCACGGAACCCTAAACTTTGACCATATAGCCCTATACATGTGTATCTAAACCCCAACTCCAAGGGCTAGGTTTAGTCGCGATAGCCCCAGCACAGTTGCACTGAACACGACAAGAGCTCTGAGACCAAGCTCACCAGTGAGTGGGAAAAACAGAGCGCCACTCTGTGCCCAACTCCAATGATTTGTTGCCACGCAAGTAAATGCCTACTTCTTGCAATTTGGCCTCTGGCCAATCCAGCCATTGCATGTTTGAAAAGACAGCAGGGCCTGACATTGGGCAAGCGAGCGAAGGCTTTCCTTCACCACGGGTCATCAACTTTGACAGATGTTGGACGGTGTGAAGCCCAAATCCCACAGGAAATACCCTTAGCTTCCAAGATCAATTCCAACTGCACACACACACACACACACCCGATAGTTCACAATGTACCGAGTTCCCGGCTGTGTTTGTTTGAGTTGTTTGGTTCCATGCCATCGCTTATTACCACTGCGATCTCTGCTGTATCGGACGGGCCGGAAGTCAGGAGTTCGAGGTCGTTGGTGTTGCAGTAGCTTCCCTTTGTTGTAGATTTCTGCCCATTTGTTGTTCGTAAAGCCTTGGTGGCGCTTTGCACTTTTCGCACCGTAGTGCGCCATCCACCACCCGATGCGGTACACCTCAGTCTCACACAGAACTCTATGTATTGTCGTTGCGTTGGCGCAGCTACATACACACAGCTCAATAAAGCAACCATGAAGCAGGCAGTTGACGAAATAGCCATTGCATCCGGAAGTAATATCGCATCAGGGAGCTACCAGGTTGCTCTATCATGAAAGTTCCCCCCATGGCTGTAATGAGCAGTGCCAGAAGTACGGTCCTGAGATATTGCACAGCGGAGCAAAACACACCGTCAGGTAGCCCTCAAGATGGCCAAACAAACGTATGGCAAGCTTCCGAGATGTCATCTGGTTTGCTGCTCGAACGTAAGCTAGGCTATCGTTCCCTTCGGCAAAGGCAACGGACCTCCGGCTGGTGCCGGTGTTGGTGAGTATCCACGAGCTGCAGACCGGTGCCAACAGGCAGAAGAATGCATTTGGCCGGCCTTGTAAGATCAGCCATATTGCTAACCTCGGATGTGGCTTTCGGTGGTTCTTGTACGTTTACTACGTTGCAGGAGTTCATGCATGCGACAACACATATTAGGAATTTCTGCAACATAAGTTACCCGAAACCAGCCGGTGAGTTGATGTCCATGGGATTGTTTGGAGGTGGGTTCTCCATGTATTCGATATCAACAGCAGCTGCCGAATAATCCTGTTTGCGAACTGCACGGAATACATTGCCTTCGCCAGCGAAGAACTCGATAAAGGACAAACCTGAATGATTTCGAATGTGCGCAACCCAGAGCTCAAGCACCCGTACCGGGAATGTTAAAGTTGCCTGTACAGGTATTCACAGGTTGCCGGTCCTCGGAGAAACGGCCCAGGTTGCCGCTGCTGGCCACCAAGACGACGAGAGCGATGAAGGCCTTTTTTTGCTGGGCTGAGTTGGCAATATATGAGATAATACGAGGGTATGTCTATACCGGCTTGCTGGATTTATACCGTGCTGAACAAATTGCTCGAGCGGTACAGGGCTATATAGCTATATACATCTAGGGTGTGTCTTGAAGAGTTACAATGGGTCTATACATATATAAACACACACAATATGTGTCATTATAGTTGCGTACATATACATAAATTCTTTTGTGGGCATAATTAAGTTTAAGCCGAAACCGACCTCATCCCCAAATCTCGAATTTGCCAGGCCCCAAATCCCAAAGCTTCAGCTCATGTCTAACCTTGCAAGACCGAAAATTTTTGTCACAAAAAACCCCATGGCCCAAACTCTAAAGAGCCTGATGCAGCCCATAGTCCGCATTTGTGCATTGACCACTTAGCCTGTGTAGGGGCTTCAAAATGCTGTTCATTGCTACAGAGCTCGATGTACTTAGTTGGTCCCAATTTAATGCACAGATTGCACTATGATCCCATTTTGGCCTTCTGCACCTTCGATTATAAATGCCTGATACCTGGCAGATCCATAAGGCGAGTAGCTTTTGGCGCTTGAAGGGAACACAGGCGCGGCACCAGCACATCAAGATGCATTGCCATGCTTGCAGGTCAGGCTCGCACTCGGAACTCAGCTTGAAGAGGTCTCTCGGTACGTGTCGGCACGCTTTAAAGAGTTGCTATGCATATAACATCTGCATGCACGGGTGCTTATATGCATAGCGTGGTCGCTGCGAGCGCGCAAAAGCAGAAATAACCAACGGTTCACATGCAGAAGCTCGTGTGCCGCAGTGCTGAGCAAGGGCAGTACATAGCATCGGGCAAGGGAAACAGTGACGGCGTGGCGACGGCGCTTTCGAAGCTGGCCGCTGAACCATTGCGACCTGGCTGCAAAGGGCTGGCGGGCGGAAAACTGGTTGATTAGTATTATAAAGCATATAATATAATCTAGATTGCGACTTTTCGTCAAGGTGTTGCCAAAACTCCGGTCGGTGTCCGACTGAGCAAGATCCGCACATGCGAAAGGCACCCATTGGTGCAGATTTGTCCAAAATCAAAAAGAGCTAGCCGGCCCAGCCAGGGATAGAAGGTTCAGGAACACCTATGCTGGCTTACCAACACGGCACCTATGTAGCATACGGCGATATACTTATACCGATCCGACTTGCCGATAGATTCTCTCACATTTGTGTTTGATTGTGCGCTTGTTTGCTTACATCGACACTTGTCCTTGGTCCGCGGCACGGCATCTATACTGGCTTTGGGGTTTTGAAGGCTTTGGGTGTTTCGGGTTTGGGGTTTTGAAAGGCTTTGGGTGTTTAGGGCGAGTCGTTCTAGCTTTCGAATTTCGGGTTTCAAGGCTTTGCCTTGAGGGCTTATACATAAACATTACAGGATTTCGGGTTTCTGTTTTTTGGGTTGTGCAGGGTCCTCGGGTATGGGGTCTTATAGTGCTATTTGGGGGTTTTGGGTTTTATAGGATTTCGGGCTTTGGGGTTTGGGTGTCTTCGGGTTTTTGAGAGGGCTTTGCGGTTCCTGTGAGACGTCTTCAGGTTTGGGGGTTAAGTTTATCGGGACTTCAGTTCGCCACAAGATAGACCCTCAACCCAAACACCGAACACACGCCCTACAAGGGTAGGGAGCGCGAGGGAGAGAGTGAGGGTGAGCGAGAGGGAGAGAGAACATGACTAAACCTAGACTCGGCTATCTGAAAACATATACCGACCTATTCAGCCCTCTTGCCGCTGATCTGGGCCAGCTCCTATGCTCTTACCTGATTCAGCAAAACTGAGCTTTTCAGCTGTTCTGGAAATCTCGAACAACAAGCCCATGCACTTCAGCGAGCGCATCTTTCAGATCACACAGCTCCTGGGTATCGGCAGGGGGGATACCGCCACGCTTCGGCTGACGGCGGTATGCTTTGACCTTGAACGGCGGATTAAAGACACAACACGATCACAGAAGAAACACACACAGGAGTTGCACTGCATGATTTGCTTAGCTATCTGCCCACTCTTCGGCGATCACGGCATTCGTGAGAACACAAGGCGATGGCTTGGCAAAGTACGCAATCTGGTTCCACTTGTCCGCGAGGCCACCCCGGACTTTGACACCCACAGCTGATCTTGTCCAGTAGATTGAGTACTGCTGATTCTCGTCATGCGCTTCCACAACTCGGTGTGTGTGCTTGCCCTGCATGCCCAACTCCTTTGCTTCCTTGCACTCATGCAAGCAATCGATGATCTTCTGACGAACATCCTTGTGCCAGGGCCACTCGGGATGAGTCGGTTCGTCATTCGTCGGAGCCTTCGCCTTTGCTTTACCCCGTCCCCTTCCCCGTCCTTTTCCTCCCTTAGCCTTGGCCTTTGGCATTGCATCAGTCGTCTGCGCAGGCGCCTCTTCAGCGCCATCCTTCAGCGGCGCCGCCCTACGAATCCCGGGCCCCGCAGGATCCGAACTGGAAGCGCTGCCCTTCCCTTCCTGGACACCTTCATCATCACCCTCCTCCTCTTCCTCCTCCCCCTCATCATCATCGTTTTTTTCTTCATCTGATTCTTCCTGATCCTCTGCCTCTTTCTCTGTCTCCTCTGCTGCGGCCTTGGCTGCAGGCTTCTTCATCACTCGACCTCGGCCCCTTCCTCCCCGACCTCTCCTGCCACACTTGGGCGGTGGACCCTCATCTAGCTTGCCTTCTTCACTTCCTTCGCCGTTTCCCTCACCGCCCTTGTTCTTTTCTGCCTTCTTGCGTTTCTTTTCTCCTATCTGATCTCGGCGCTTGAGATACTCATCGGTGGGAACAGGAGGAAACGTAGACGGCATATCCTGAGCTATTTATTTAGGCGCGACAGTGGAAACTGTTGCAACACATGAAGGATGAATCACCACTATAGGCATACGAGTCACATCGGTGCCCTCAGTAGGGCCGGCAGGGTCGGTGGTCTCCATGGGTTCCACGACGGGCTCTACGGGCTCTAAGGGCTGAGTACAACTGGGATCTGCAACGACGAGTGTGTCATCAGTGTCCATGCCATACCCCGTAGACAGTCCGCAGCCTAGGAATGGAAGGAAATCATTTGGACGGGTACAACACAAATACAGCAGAATCACTCGCGAATCACTGCCAAGAACCTGCTGCAGGAGCTCCAGCAGCACTGTCGGGAGGGGGAGTTTGCCCAAGCCTCTTGGCCGCGAGTGTCCTAGGATACGCCAGGGGTGTTGCTGCCTGTCGACAACAAAACTACACAATCCCCTCCCAGCCCAGCATGCACATAAGGTTGCAGTCAAAAAGCGAGCTCACATCCATAAGCAGATTCGAAAGCCGTGTTTCAAGGTCACACAAAGGTGCCCCATCAAGCTCTTCTTCGGACGACGCCACCATTTCACAGTCCTCTTTAATGATCTTAGGCCACGATACTGTATATGTATAGCTCCAACATCTATGCTTGTTTCTCCTGCGTGCAAGACATCCCTGTGGCCTGTGGGTCTTTGGCCGCCGGCTCGGCCGGCTCACCAGCATCCGGCACCTGCGTGATTGGGTTCGGCTTAAGCAAAATTTTGGCTGCTTTAGCAGAGCTTGCAGAAATGATTTTATTACAGGTTCAGGATTTGGTTTCGGGCTTGTTTATACACGCTCAAAATGAGGTCAATTGCCCTGCCTGCGAATCTTCGAGTGCTCCGGGCGCCGATGGGGCAGGCACCTCGCAGAAGCAATCAAAACATTGTCTGTAGCAAGCGATATGGGGCTAGGTTGCGACGCAGTGAGCAGTCTTTGTGCGTAATACGGCCATGCAGAATGTCAAAACGGTCTGGTGAAGGAGCGGAATCTGGCAGGGCCCATATACTACACATCGGACCTGGACAGTGTCACGCATGATGTGTAGATATGTATCCCATGTTTCCGGTAAAGGCTGCACATGTGTGCCTCTTCCGGCACTGGTGCGGCTGCCGTAGCGTCCTGGCCAAACATAAGGGCTCACGGGTTTAGGGTTTAGGGTTATATATACGGGCTAAGGGTTTATATAAGGGTTTCTGACCGAGCAAACGATTGACACAATTAACGGGAATTTGATGACCCTTAAAGTACCCTGTGTAAGCATCCCTCAAGCCGCAAAGATCCACCATCTAACCGACTGCGCAAACTCAACCGGCCCCTCGTAGCCTACATGGTGCCCCTGACAGTGCCGTGTAATTTATGCAGCTCAATGGATCCTGCTGTACCTGCACCAACCCAGCCCGGCATACTCAATGTAAAGACATTGGGACAACGAATGCTTAAGCCTATAAGCCCAAAACCTCAAACCTGAACACTATACCTGCAAAAACCTGAGCCCTCAACCCTGAACCGAATTCGCTTTGCGGTAGTGTGCTTGCAGTGGCAAAATTTCAACCGCTTATGTTACATAGGACTCTGTACGACTGCACAATGCTGCAAAGCCGACGAATCACCAGAAGGGGTGCCTCCGTCGGCATTTCGGAATCCTGCACAGGGCCATGCCGTGAGAGAATCATGCCGTGAGAGAATCATGCCAAGTACACTGACAAACGTCATTAGACAAAGGGCAACCGTCGAGAAGCACAACACGACTGCGAGTTAATGTTTGCTCATGCTGATAACTTGACAGGGTCTTTTGTGCTCTCCTTGGGATCCATATCGAAGCCCAGGTCAGCCAGGAGACTTCGCACGATTGGGTCCTGGCCGGAAGCACGGAAAAAAGAGCTGCTTAATGGGGTGCCCGAGCTTTTGGGGCTGCAGTCCTTGATTATGTGTTGTCCTTCCTTCTTTACTCGAGTGCCTTCCCCCTTCAATAGCGAAGTGAGATGGCGGATCGACCATGCTTCATGGTACACGATCTCTCCGGACACTCGAATGCTGTTGTTCTGGTAGACTGTGTGAACTTCTTCAATCAGGCGGTCGATATTGGGAAGGAGCAAGTTGTTCAGTCTGACCAAGTGTAAGACTGGCGGCAACACGTGCCGGTTCGCTCGTGCATTGTGTATTGTTTTCTCCACCTGTGGCACAATCTCCTCCCGTTTCATCTTGGAGTTGTACCGAATCAACAGACGGCCCTGGTTGCGCATGCGCTCCCGAACAGGTCATCCCAAGTCAACGCCAGTCCGTCGAGTGAATAATTTCCCACCCTTTCCTTCCCTTCTGAAGCACTGCCGTCCTCCTTCTTGGAGGCAGCAGAAGCCATGGCTTTTATACCTACCCTACCCACAGCAGTGCTGCGTAAGCCACGTGATCGAGAATCCTGAGTCTGATGCGATGGTGCTCGGCGAAACCAATGTGCGAGCACTGAGCACAGGTTGCAGCAATATAAACACGCCAGCAGCACCGTTTGACGACGCCCATTAGGGAAGGCGTGCAGATCTACCATGGTACTATTATGCTGAATTGCTCGTGTTATGTCTGGGTATGATATTTCATGCAACTTCTTTCTCAAACCTGCGCTTTCTAGACCCGGTGCAGGCATAAGAAAAATGTATGAGCACACAAATGAAGCATGGATGCTTGGGTACTGTATGTCTGTATGTCATGGATGATTTCTGACCAAAGACCAGCCCGACGCTGGCGAACGCCTGCGAACGCCTGCGATCGCATTTTATTGCGGTACACAATAATTCTCTGCCAGAGGTAGAGATTCATGCGTATCTTGGATCTCCGGAATCATTTCCAAGTAACACGTTTAGCAGGTACGTACCATGATGTCTTGTGGAGTTTCGATTGGGATGTGTGGGATTTATGTCGGGGCATAATGACTTGAATGAGGCTTGAGATCCTAAACCCTAAATTCTAAACCCTAAACCCCAGCCCCTTTATGACAGTGGGGTCCTCAGTAATATGTTACCGCACATTCGCACCACCACTACTGTTGAACAAATTGTGCTAGCAGGCTCCTTCGGATGATAAGAGGCACATTGCTAACTCAAGGAGAGTTGCTCTTTGCGTGCCAGCACCTGAATCTGTTCGGATTTAGGGGTGTAGGGTTTAGGGGGAACGCTTGCCCGCCACATGCAATTTCATTGGATAGTAGCGCTTTTTGCGTGCATGGCGAAGTATGGAAGAAGAGTTCCGGAATTTCTCTGCCAGGAGGGTCAGCTGAAATGGACATCCAAAGCCGGTGCCCTACAACGTCGGGCTTCTGTGTGTTAAGGATTAATAACGTAGAAGCCTGAAGAGAATACTGTCGCAATGCTATTCCTTCAGGTTCCTCATATGATACGATTGATGATATGTAAATCCTGCATTACCCGTAAAACCATAATTCCCATAGCTTAGGGTCCTTAAGGTCATGCAGGATTTATATCATCAACAGTATCTCAGTATGAAGGCCCCTCTTGTTGGAGGCTCTCGCAAGGCTTTGCTGGAAGCCTGCACGCCAAGCATTCCTACCCGGAAGCAAGTCTGCATGCCACAACCCTGAAGCTCCAAAACCCTACCTAGGATGCCTAGTAGTCGTACCCTTATTCCCTTAAGGCCTAAACCCTAAACTCTACATCCCTAAACCCAAAATTCCTAAACCCCTGAACCCCAAACTCCCAATCCCGAAGCCCGGAACCCGAAAGCCCTAAACTGGAACCTCTCCCACGAGGTTGGCCTGAAGAAGGACCGGACCTCGGCGTTTTCGACAAAAGGGAGTTTTCGAAAATTAGGGGACTAGGGGTACCTTTAAAAGGATCGTTGAAGGGCTCCTTAAAGGCGGATCTATAAGGGTTCTATAAAGGGTTTAGGGTTTCCGAAAATTAGAGTACCTCGTTTTGGGGTCCTTATAATAAGGATCCTATTTAGGTACTATATTAGGCATTAGGGTCCCCTATTTTCGGAAACCCCCACATATCGGATGACATTAAGGGCTTTGGGTTGCCTTTTGGGGGTTTACGGTGTAAGGGTCAGGTTTCTTTTTGGGCCCGGGGGTTTTTAAGTTGAGGTTCCCCTTGTGTTGGGGTTTAGGATTTACGTTTAGGGTTTGGAGGTGCTGAGTTTGAGGATTCCGAGCTTTGGGGGCTTATGGCTTATGGCCCAAAAGGCTTTGGGCCTCACATATGAGGGCTTCGGGCTATAAGAGTCGTGAGTTTCGGGTTTGGGGTTGGGGGTTTACGATGTAGGGCTTTCGGGTTTAAGGTTTAGGAGCTGTTAGACGCTGAGGGCTGCTGGGCTTAGTCACTGATCCAGGATTGAAGGTGTGGAGGTCTGGGCTGGAGCAGTAGTTAAGTTGGTTTCTGCGTAAGCCAAGCAAGGGCAAAGACATTTGATTCAAGGTCCGGACGACAAGCCACGCCAGGACTGCCGCGTGATTTGGGAGTTTCCGAAAATAGGGGACTCTAATATAGCACCCTAAATAGTCGGATCCTTATAAGGACCCCAAAACAAGGTACCCCCTAATTGTCGGAGATTCCCATTTCTAAGCTCAGTTGTTGTCAGGAGCTCTCTCACTCAGGGCTTGAGCACAAATATCATGGATCTGTAGGATCCCGAAACACCTGCTTGGAGGTCGGGGGGCTTAGTAACTGGTTATTTTAAGGACTTATAAGCACCATAACCCCAATTAGGGTCCCTTTTAGGGTACTTAGAAGTCTACTTACTACCTACTTACTAAGAACCCCGACCCTCCAAGTGGTGGTAGAGTTTGCACGTGGATCATATCATATGCATGTGCTTAAATGTATGTCTGTCCATGCATGCATGCATGCATGCGAGGATGCAAGGACCTCGGGGCTTTTACGGTATGAATCAGATAATAAAGCCGAAAGGGGTTGACGGTTTAGGGTTCGGTGTTTTAGGGAATAGTGTTTAGGATAGCGGCAAACAAAGCCGTCCTGCTACTAGCGCCGATGCGAGCCAAGCGACGGAAGTAGTGATTCTGATAGACACCCAGAGACTCCAATATCCCTTAATTAAGGAGTTTACTTTAAATCATATAAGGGATCGTACTAACTATATTTTATGGTAATATTCCGTAATTGAGGGATATTGGAGTCTTTGGGCACCTGGGTGGCCTCACATAGGGACACGCAAACGCTGGACAGCTGCCCATGATGCGCATCCAGGTAGGGCTTTGGGAGATTTTATATTTTCCCTTTTTGGGATCTGAGTGCTAATATTTTTCATTGGCTTTAAAAGCCCCAGCTAAATATTCTTTCACGCATAGATGGTTTGCTTCTGCTGTTGCTTTGGAAGCCGCCGCTACCCTCAGGCCTCAGTTGCCACACCCCGAATCCCCTAGACTCTCGAATGAAAGCAAATCCCCGCACTTCTAAACCCCCCAGAGCAAACCTAAACCCTAAACCCTGAAACTGAAAGCCCTGAGACTTGGCGGCATTTCTCCAGGGTTTCGGCAGAGCCAAGTGGCAGGTGCATGCAAGTGTGATCCTGGCATGCTGCAAGGGAAGGACAGGTGGCAGTTTGGGACAATTTGCTCATATTATCCCTTATGGTGTTGTAGGGTTGGTTTGTCTTGATTGTTTTGGAGGGCGATTGAACTTACAACCTCGGAGAAATGTTTTTCCGCAGGAGGCACGTGTGCACGAAGTGCGGTGTGTTTTTGACCATCGTGTACGATGAAGACGATGCGGACGCTTGCCTGCAGACAGCCCTGCACAGGCAGCACCCGCAGACTTGTAGAACTTCCATCCCGGCCAGTGCCCCGTCAGCTGTCAGCAGTGCTGCAGTAGTTTATAACTTTGTTATTTCGAGCGACTGTGTGTGTGTGTGTGTGTAATTTATATATATATATATATATATATATATATATATATATATATACACACTATATATATATATACACATACATATTTATACTTATACTTATATGCAGCAATAGAATCCGAGAGCAACACCGATGCGGAGCCTCAACACCCCCTGGCCAGACTCAGGGAGTTGATATAGAAGGTTCTCCACAAGCCGGACTTAGCTTGATTTCGTTTAACAAAGTTATTTTAAGTGACCATAATAAGGAAATCATTTTATTTACTATAGATTCCTATTATGGAAACTTAGATTAAATTCCGTAACAAGAACCCAGCTTAGCTTGGGGAGGATTTGGGGGATAGTTGATCCCACCTCACCTCGTGCACTTGCAACAATGATACACCGGAATCATAGAAGCCAATCCTGAAGCAGGTGCAGAACCGACCCTGAACCCTGAGCCCTTTAAGTAGGGCTTACTTGGAGGGTCGGGGGACTTAGCAACTGGTTCTTTTAGAGACTTATAAGTACCATAACCCCAATTAGGGTCCCTTTTAGGGTACTTGTAGGTCTACTTACTACCTACTTACTAAGTCCCCCGACCCTCCAAGTAGTGCGGGCTTAAACACGCTAGGTGTGGCCTTTGGCCGGAGCATTGGACGACTGCTACACGAAGGACGTGCTATCATCAGTATCGGGGCTTCAGGTTCAGGGATTGGGGTCCCG
>CAJNDT010000002.1:2693418-2762570 GCA_905221615.1 Symbiodinium sp. CCMP2592
ACAAATTCCTAGATATTTTCGGAAGATTCAATCTCGATATCCCAGATAAAATAAGAATATGCCTATTTTAACGATATTTCGAAAGAGATGATTTAATATTAAGAAATAATAATTAGCTATTTTTTCTCCTAAAATGATCCCGCAAAATAAATTCTTTTGATTTCATCAAATCGAAATTTCTATGATTATTCGATTCAAGCGCAGATATTAAGAAGAATTCTATATCTTTATTTTAAATTTCTCGAATATCGATGAGCAAATCATTCCGATACGTACTCCTAGCGTATCATTAGACGATCTCATGATATTCGATAATAATTTATATGATAAGAAAATAATCGATTAATAAGAAAAGCTCTATTAATATCAAGGAAGCAAAATTATAATTTTTTGAGTATATATCGAAGATAGAAATTCGAATCGAGAATCAAATCTTTCATATATCATTTATCATAAATACGAATCCGACGATATATCTAAATAAATATGAATCCAAATATGATCCCAAATCTAAATTCTAAATAGAAATATAAATACGAATCTGAATATGAACCAAATACGAATCATAACCGAGAATGAATCAAATGAAATTAGATCTAAATCAAATATCAATCAGATACGAATCAAATACGAATCCGACACGAATCCGATACGAACCGGGCACAAACCCAAGCGTGGACACGAATTAGGACGCAAATTCTGATACGAATCGGATAAGAAGCGGACAAGGACCATTCAAAATCAGATAGGCACCAGACACGAGCCCGATACGAACCGGACGCGCCCGTCGCGAACCCGACGCCAACGCGGAAGTTAATCCAGATACGAAACGAACCGGACACGAACCGCGAACCCGGATACGCCTGACACGAACCAGACAGGAACCCAACAAGAATAACGATTGATTTGCTTCTCATTTTCCTGGCGTTATCTCTGTATTCCTCTACGGACCTCATATAGGTATTTCTAGGTGCATCGATTTGAAATTTCTATATGCCAAAATATCAGGACGATAGGGTCTAGCAAGCGACTATCATAGTAGAAGATTTGCGTAGATATCATCCGTAGCACGGCGAATGCAAATTTTCTATGCCTCTTATCTCGCAATTTTTTTTCTCGATAAAGCCACTTTCGTATTACATAATCAGGCCCAGATCAGGCCCAATTGGACGATTCGAAGCGCGTCTGCGCCCCTTCTACGCCTGCCCCACTCCCTTCCTTATCTCCTCCCTCCTATTTCCGCCTTCTTCCAGTTATCGATGATTCTCAATTAATTCCTTAATTAGATTTGAACCAAGGTACAGGCGGGCAGGGGTGCATCCAGAATTACGGACGCAAGCAGCACGATACCGTTTTATTAGAGAAGAAAACTAATCGTTGTTTGAATATATTGGTCGAAGATACATATGTATACAAATATATATATATATATATATATACTCTTTTTGATGATTTTCATTCTGTAGCTTTGATTCTTAATCTAATAGAACGAATGATACTGGATCTTTTGACTCTTTGCCTCGCCCTCCACCAGTTCTGGCAAGATATGGCAAGATACATGCCCCTCAGCCAGGAGATGTCGTAGAAGGTATGGCCAACCCAGCTTGGATGCATAAGGATGCGTAGCAGCCAGTGTAGGCACGGCACCCGGACCAGGCTCTGCTTAAACCCGTTGCAAGCCTAGATTTGCTGATGGAGGCCCAGTCAGTGCTGAAGATGGGGAGGAAGCCACGGCAAAATGAGGGCTCCTGTCTGCACTGAAGCATAATGATGTGTCCGCCTGGCACTGTGCCACGAGGTGACGTTCGATGATGGGGCGGGATCCTGTTTTCAGTGCAGCAGTGATAGATGCCATGGGTTGATTCCTCGAACAAGGTGGTGTGAAGACCTGAAAGGTGGACGCCGCTAAGCTCATGGCATCAGAATCATTCAAGGGCTCTCTTCAACCAGGTGGGAAAGATCAGAACATGCGACTGACACCAGAGACAACAAATGCACCAGTTTTTATACCCTTGCCACCCCCGTGTGAGCGCCCGGTATCTGTGCACCTCATCTCAAGCAAAACCAACCGGGCTGACGCAGCTTGCGTGAACTTATAATCCTAAATAACAATTCCATGCCTTAGATCCTATAACCCCTAAACTCCCAAACCCTAAACCCCCTGCACGACAGCCGAGAAGGCGACCATCCTCCGGAAGGGCTTGGAACTTGCTCACCACGCCTTTTGGCAGCCTGGTTCCCAACTCTGGCTGCGGTTTCTTGCAGTTAGGCCGGAGTTCCCAAAAAACTCTCGAAAACGGAGTAGCTGGAAAGGTCTGGCAACTGCAAATTATCAAGCAATGGGCCTGGCTCCGACAAGGATCTGAGCATTGGGTGGTCCATGAGAAGCTAAGGCGTGTCTACGGGCTTACGGCTCCGGACTCCAAGGGCCACTGCTGCCAGCCGTCACGAGAACAGCACGAGACCGCTTCAAACTGCAGGAGTCTAGCCGCACGCACGGATTCCCGATTTTGGACTATGGCCTTTTGAGCCGTGTCTGGTGCTTGAGGTGGAAGGGCCAAGCGCAGCAAGTGCCTGGAGCGCAGCACCGTTCCCATATGTTGGGACATTTCTGCTGTAGGCTCGTCCTTTCTCATATTCTCAGTGCCGTTGATAGCAGTCCTTATCCACAATACGACATAAATACAGCAACACGATATTCTGCGCCGCTGCGTACTGGCGATGGGCGAGCCAGAAGGCTAGATGGCCGCGATGCAAGGCATAGGATCCCTGTCTGCAAGTAACCGCCGGAGCCCCCACGAGGACCCGATTGCTAGCAGCCAGAAGCTCCTTTGGCATCCAGTACCTGCTCAAGGTCCTCCTTCTGCCTTACCGCTGGTTAGTAGGGAATGGAAGAATGGTAGTAATAGTAGTTATAATTGCACCCCATTCCTCCATTCCCTACTAACCAACGGTGAGCTGCAGGGCCTGAAAGCCCGATCCTGCTGGCCGTTGGAACAGAACTGGGCATCAACACCCTGTCTGTGCACAACAGATTCCGCCGGGAAAGCTGCGCAACACGGCCGACAGCTCGGGAAAAGCTTCTGATTGTGGTGTCCGGGGCCCGCAATGTCGCGGATTCCATGCCGTCAGAATCATAAGACTTACGCTGAAGCCCACACCAAGCTACACCATACCGGTAGCGGTTTCCGTGCAAACGACGAGGTCGAACAGATACTTTGGAGCCCACTTGAACGGATGTGGATCTCACGTCAAGGCTGTGAAAAGAGAGTTTGCAGTTTTCTGCTGCCTGGACCTGGACTCTTCCACGAAGCGGAGTGGGGGTGGAAGGGTCACAACCCAGCCGAAGAGGTTTCAGAACACTCTTGAGACTGTGTCGCAATGATCTTAATCTGATTGGGCTTCCGGTAGCTGGGACACTGGCTCCAAGCTCTCTGCAACCTGCATATAGATTCCACGCCATCACAATCATGAGACTTGCGCCGAAGCCCACCCCAAGCTCCACCATACCGGTAGCGGTGTCCATGCAAACGACGAGGTCGAGTTGGAGAGGCTTTGGGATCCTGTTGAACGAATGTGGATCTCACTTCAAGGCTGTCCTGACTCTTCCACGAAGCAGAGTGGGGTGGAACGACTTCCAACCTGGACTTCAGCTGAAGAGGTTGCAGAACAAGCGCAACGCAACCCGAAAGGTCCTGCAAAACACCTTCCGGGTAAAGATACCTCTAAGGGGCAGCTTGTCTTCGTGACCCTGACCCTCTGTCTCATCCTAGCTAGGACACCAGTGTGCGAACGAACATCCAAGATGGCTAGTGTACAGCGCTAGTTAACGGAAGCCCAACGTTCATGCACCTCCAGCGCAATTCTAGCTTTGAAAGTTCTGTGAGATGCCAAAGTGGTGCAACGGTTGCGCTATGCCTCGTAGGCAGTGCGAGCAGTTGATTCCAAGGATCAGCACCAAGTGGCTGTGGCCCTGCTTTATGGCACAGGCGCCCTACGACCTACGAGTCTGAGGCGTTTGCTGTTTACTCGGATCTGTGGCCTGAGTTCTTGAGGACTGGATCAGGATCCACCAGGGGACGCTGGCTCCAGGCTCTCTGCAACCTCCACACAGATTCCACGCCATCAGAATCATAAGACTTGCGCCGAAGCCCACACAAAGCTCCACCATACCATACCGGTAGCGGTTTCCATGCAAACGACGCGGTCGAACTGGAGATACTTTGGAGACCACTTGAACGGATGTGGATCTCACGTCAAGGCCGTGAAAAGAGAGCTTGCAGTCTTCCGTTGCTGGGACCTGGACTGCTCCACGAAGCGGAATGGGGTGGAAACGCTCACAACCTGGACTTCAGCCGAAGAGAGTTCAGAACACTCTTGAGACTGCGTCGCAATGATCTTAAGCTCATCGGGCCTTTGGATGTAACCTAGGAGGTGCTTCATCATCTCCCGAGAAAGCTTTCCATTCTCTCTGTAGGCGCCACGCCTTCAGCCAAGCTGCCTGATTTAAAGAGCGCAGCAAGCTGGCACAGCAGGGCGCGAGGTTCAACAAGTGAAAAGAATGTTTAGGGCAGCCCAACCATCCTGTCAACTTCCCCTAAACCCGAAACTCTAAACCCCAAACCCTCAACCACGGGGGTATCCCGGCCCTCCAGGGAGAACCCCAAAAAAGACCCAGGAAGAAAAGGGCAGATCTTGGGGATGTTCAGGAAGATCGTGCTTCCTTTGGGGCGCCGGCGGAGGAAGGGCCGTATCGCAGCTCTAAGCTGCTATGAGCTTAAGGTTTTAGCAACATGGGGGTTTCGCAAGAGAAGGGTAGCCTTTTTGGGGGGGTACCCATCAGAAGGATTAGAGTATTTTAGAACTACATGACTCAATAACTTTCCGGGAAGGGTGCGTCACATCGAGGTCAGACTTTGCCGATCGGAAGCTTGTCGTGCAGCTTCCGAATATCTTGACCTCCTTTCCAGGCATGCCTCAGCCAGATTGCTATCCGCACTGCGTGTTGCTCACACCACCTTTCCAGGCTAAAATGCTGGACCATTTCGAAGCTGCGTCGACCCGATGAGATTCAGACTTGGCATGGCTCGGGGATAAATTTAGGGCCTCTTTATGTGAGCTTTGCTGTACACTCGCGAGAGAACAAGATCGAAGACGTGCATACTGAGGCACGAGGAGGCCCGGAGTCGTACCAAAAAATCTCATCCTTCAGCTTCCGATGGACCCTCATGGGAGGACAGCGGATACTAGTATCTCGCGCAAAGGGCACATGCCTTCAAATCTCTACGACTGCTTGCAGCAACCGGGGGTCTCCCCCATAGTTCTGCTCCCTGAGGATGGCCTGCGTCGAAATGGTCCATATCGGGTTCCCCCTATTTGGGTAGTTGTCGAAATCATGGTCCCTTTCTATTTAGGGTACCCAAAAAGGGGCCATAATTTTGACAACCCCCTATTTGTGGAAACCACTACATTTACACCTCCGCACACATTGTCACCTCGAGGCCTGACCAGCACAGAGTGCAGCGAAACATCTGAAGGCGCGGAGTTGGAGCTCCTGGAGGGTTGAGAGGCTGCGCATTGCTTCAAATCGGCCAGCGTAAACTTGAAGCAGGCTGTTGCCGTAAAGCTGCGCCTCATGCAACTGGCTTCTCTTGCAATGCACCCCGAGTGTTCCATCTTCACATCTGACATCATGGGGGCAAGCTTGGGGAAACATGGACTACCTCTTTGGCCCGGGAGACTGCCAGGCCAGAACTGAAGGCTCCATTAACTCCCAATGCCAAGCTGGCATCATTCACCGGCGGCGCTTCTAACATTGCAAGAAGACCAGACAGACCAGAGGAGGAAGAGCCGTTAGGTGGTGGGCAGCGTGAGGCTTTGACTTTGGGCCTAAAGCTTCAATTCCTGCTGTGCAAGCCTGTTTTATCGGACCACTTAGACTGAGCTGACTTCCAGTTTCAGGGAGCATCCCGCCAGTCTCAGTCCAGCATTTGTGGCGCATCGTGGGTGAAAGGCCATCCAGCAGAGTGCTCAGCTACTGAGTGTCGTCGTTACAGGGCTCTTTCACAGTTGCCCTAGAGCTGCCCCATACGGACCTTGGCATCTTCCAATCCTTATCATGGGCCCGGGCCACCCTGAACAGTGGTACCCAAAACCCCAATTTGAGCTGCGGAGGCAGCGCCATGAAGGGTTGCTGACAGTGGCAGAAGCCTGACTATACGTGGCCAGGTTTAGGGTTTAGGAAACCCTAAACCCTGGATGCCTCAGAACTTTCGATCTCTTTCGCAGCAAGGACACTCAGACTTGCCCTAGTTGATTGTGGCGCATGGTTCACTTGGAGCACAACGCAGAGTCCAAATGAGGCCCCTTCGGAATCGCTTTTAAGGAGAGCATCTTCTTCGAGCCCTTACCCCTCAGAGTATGATGCGTGCACCTGCATAATTGCCTATACTATTTTGGGGGTTCCTTATCATAGTTGCAGTATAATGTGCCCCAAGACTCAAGACCCTGTTCTAATTATTAAGGCAGGCTTATCCAGGTCGCAAGCCGTCCTCCGCCTGCTGGCTGCAGCCAAAGGTCGCACGTGATCGGCCAGGATACTTCAGAAAAATCCTTCGGAGAACACAACCTCTTCCTGTTCGCAGCCTGAACATGGAAAAGTATGCCTGCACTCTGATGTGCCAGCATGCCGGCTGCTCGCAGCCGTCCCCTACACATGCGGCAGCTTCGTCGTTGTCCGCCGGCATCTGAATCGGGCCCCAGACGACCTCTGCACTGCCGCATACGCCCGGCCGGTGGCCCTTCAAAAAGCTGCAATGGACCATCTTGGGGGTCACATAGGATTTAGGGGTTTAGGGTTTAGGGATCTCCAAACAAGGGGATAGAGCAGGATGCTGGCCTCAGCAGGCTGCCCCCCCCCCCTCACTAAAAAGATGCCTTCAAGCGAGGCTCCCAGGCTGAGAGATGTTGAGAGGATTCTGCTGGGGCAAGATGCCTCCCTGATGCAACGGGTGACATGCGCCCCCAAGCTCTTCAAGAGAAGATCGCAGCAGAAGAGCAGAGCGTGTGGTCCCACTGGCCGGATCAAGCAACTTTTAACTCACCATAGGGCTAAGCCCCTGTCCTGCGGTATGTGCGAGCTTGTGCCAGCAGCAGGGTACCTTTGCAGAGTGACTTTGAGCTGGCAGCCTGTAGACTCCTGCAGGCCCGGCAGGCTCATTCTTGCGGAAAGGTGTCTAGGGTTTTGGGGTTTTAGGGCTTAGGGTTTAGTATGTTTAGGGTTTAGGGCAGGTCATGGAACTGAACTGCAACTAACACAGACCTCTTTGGCAAGCCTCAAAGCCCTACCCCGCTCTGCCAGTCATGGCTTTGCAACCCGAGCCTCCTCATGGAACACCTTATGGCAGTGTACGGTGTAGATAGAAGGTGACGGGTCAGGCCCAAGGAAGTCATCTCCATGAAGCCCCGGGGTCTCACCCCATTGAGGAGGATCAAAGATTCAGGCTCGAGCTCGGGAAAGTGTCATTGCACTGAGCCCACGGGCGGCGATTTCTTTACTCAGCACCACGATTGGGATGGATATCGTGCAGGCCTGACCTCTGCAAGTGCAAGTGACAGAGGCCTGAGGCTAGAATTCTATCCTTCTCGTGTGCGACCCCCTTCTGGTGTAGAGGAGCTGCGCCTAGGTGATGAGGAAACACAGGCTTGAACAGTTTAGCCGGCCAGGGCGCTTGTAAGCGTAAGTTCGTGGCTTGGCTTTCTGTATCTTGAGGTTTGCCCATCCTTTTTCAATTAAACATAAACACCGGCCCCTGGCATTTGCCCGATTCAACTTTCCAAACTTTTCAGCCACACTGGCAAACTTAGAGGGCAGAGGGGCCGTGCGCTGTTGACAGAGGCCGCGAGCAGCCCTGCTTCTCCGCGGCCAGTCTTATGCATTGAGATAAACATGTTGCTTGGCAGTGGCCTGTGGACCCAAAATGTGGCTTCTTGTCTCTGCTCTCAAAGCCACAGAAGCCGAGCAGGGAAGAACGTGGCCTTGCAGCAGAGCTGGACAGGCTTACAAAACTATGGGCAAACGGCCACATGCTGAAATCCAAAGAAAGACTTTAGGTCTTGGCCTTCAGCTGCTACTACCCCGCACTCTAAAAACCGTAGCTAGCTTCCCTGGCATTGCAGAGCTCTTGGCGAAAGTCAGGGGGTAGGCGTCGAAGTCGAAGGCACCGAGGACCCCCGGGAGGATCTAGAAAGTAGATCGCCTAATCTGGGGCCATACACTACTAAGGCTACTTTATAGGAACCCCCATTAAGGGAGCCGAGGGGGATTCATGCAGCGAACCGGGCTCACTCGGAGAAAGCCAGGAAGGTCCCCCAGCGAAGCTGAGACGAAGCAGGCTTCGGATCCCCCTGCCTCAAATGGAAACCCCTACACACCTACAGAGACCTACAGGCTCCGCGGCTCCGTGCCTGCAACTTACATGAAGGCCACTTCGACAGGGGATCTTCCTCTGCAGGATGTTTACTAAAAGCTCCACAGGTGAAGGAAGCTCACAGCTCGGGGTCCAAGGTCCGCCCGGATGCCCTCAGCCCGGAAGAGCCCTCCTCCCGGTGCTTCGTCGCAGTCCGGACGGAACCGGCACTACTTCGAGAGCTTCAGAGCTGCCCGCACAACAGGGCCAACGGGCGCTGACGGAAATCCCCATACGGCAAGAAGGCTTACCTTTGGTTAGTAGGGAATGGAAGAATGGTAGTAATAGTAGTTCTAATTGTACCCCATTCCTCTATTCCCTACTAACCAACGGCAAGAAGGAGCGCAGAACACGTAAGAACGAGGCTGCAGATCACTGCGAGGGAGAGCAGAAGTAGCCTCTGAGGCTTCCACCACAACACTGCCTTTGGGCAACTTGCACAAACTTTTCTTTGCAAATCACTGCTCTCCACGCGACTGGCACCTGTGGCAGACAACTCTGACCCAGCGAGATTAGATTGAACGCTTAAGCTTTGCCGTTGCTCCTTGCATTAGCTCACAGACGCAGCTTTACGAATTTCGGAACGACAGCCAGGGACATGCAAGACTCCAGCGCAGGTACTGACAACTCTGAGAACCTGCGGTGCCAATCTCAGGCAAGACGGTTGCGAGGTGTCACCAGAACTCCCGTTAAAGCTTTGCCTAAGTGAGCCTCAACGAAACGAACTGCTCACGAGTTTTGCCTTCATTGCATTAGGCCATTAGGCCTGATGTTGCCACTGGCAAGGAGGATACGCTCATGAGCTGTCAATCAAATCCAGCACAGGGGTGCAGGGCCAGGATCTGTGCCAATGGCATTGGCGAGGGCTGTGCGATCCGTGGGCTGGACACTTGTGTTGCCATGCCTCGGTTGCTAGCTGAGAGCCAGCGCGCAGCAGCATGCTGCACTCTGAGCAGCACTTCAGCAGTCGCACAGGGCTCGACCGCACTTACAGTACATGCCTACTTCAACACGCCATTTCGCCTTCGCTCACTTCTGGAGGCATAGCACACGATCCAAGACGGTGATCAAGCCCTTGTCACTCAGTTGACCAGCTGGATTCACAGGTTGTCACTAGGATCGCTGCGGATGCGCAGCCTCAGCAAGCCGCCCAAGGCTTGAAATTGCACATCGAAGGCCTCCTCCGACGGAGGCACGCTGACATGGGAGTAAGTTCTGCAAGAGACACCAGCACCCGAAATCCCATGTCCTGCACCACAGCAGCGTTCAGAAAGGAAAACCTAGCCCAATGCAAGGAGGCTGCAAGCCACCAGAGAATCAAAGGATAGGCTTTCGGCAGAATGCGCATCCACAGACGCACTAAACTGCCCTTCATGCTCACAGAACAACGCCAAGCACGTGGCATCCACAAGACAAGGAGCAAAACCTCCCTCTCCCCGTAGATTTGCAGATCCTGAGGCGACAGCTGGGGAGGCCCCTGACCTTGACCGCAAAGAGAACATGGAGGTCATGGCTGTGTACCTTAAGGCCTCTTGACGCAGCTCTGGGCAGTTCTTCTTCTGCGTGGTTCTGAGTAGGGAGTGGGGGACTGGATATTTATCATTGGGGATACTCTAGGGATCCATTCCCCCATTCCCTTTTCAAGCACCAGAGGGTCTTGCGCCTGATCACAATCGCAACTGTCATGACCCCTTGCAGCTGAAAAGCCCTGCGCAGCAGCCCCTCGTCAAGTTGCAGGTGACTCGAAGCCCTCGTGGACTCCTTCTTATACTGCCCTTTAAAGGGTCCTTGCATGTTGACCTTGTTATAGCTATGGTATAAGATACCTCCAAACCCTATTCTAATTATTAAGGTCCCTAGATTTGCCCAGCTTGGAGGCCTTCTGTGCGCCTTCACAAGTACCTTGGCCCTTGCCACTGGTGACAATGGCAAACTGGCAATGGGCTTCTTCAATCCAACCGGAAGCACGCTCCTCCGCCAGAACGTGCGAGGCCATAAAAGAGAAGTAGCAGAGCTGGCAAGACATCCGATGAGGAGGTCGCCCCTCGTGCAGGCACCTGGTTCTGGTTGCACGTGAAAGAATAAGTATAAGTCCCCACATCAATCTGCTGGACCAGGATGTCCGACTTTAGCAGCTCACGGACTAGTCATACAGGGAGCCTCGACGCGTGGCCTACTAATAAGCCTGGGCTCGATGCTGCGCTGGCCTCTTCACTCCTTGATGCGGCAACTGGAGGCTGCACGGACGAAGAAGCAAACACCTCACACCGTCTGATCTTCTTCTCGACATCTCTGAAGCCATTAGGCCTGCCAGCAGCTGCGATGCTGCTGGAGAGGTAATGCCAGACTTTCAATTGCCGCACATTGAGGCCACGGTCCATGTGGTGAGCTGACACATCTGCAGCGTGAATGGTCCCATGTCAGATCGACCCTTTCAAGTACTCAACAGCTCATGCTTTTCTACGGCGCCCCTTTTTGCCGAAGCAACTACAAACATGGGCGGCATCATTGTCTCAAATCGAACAACAGGCCTTAGATGGTGAGGCGGCGGATGGAAAGACCTTGGGCCGCGTGTTGGTTCTGCGGTGGTCCTATCCACACTACGCATGCTCCTGCATGTTTTCGGGAGCTGGATAAATCTGAAGCTGTGTGCGAATGAGACTATCAGCATGAGGGGTGCCACAAGAATTGGGAAGCGCCGGCCGAGCGCCTGGGCATGCCATTAGTGAAGATCTTACATTGACCGTCCGGTGAGCAGGTCGCGGCGGAAAGTCCGGGATTTGCGGGAAGGCAGCAAGAAACCTGTCCTGTGGAATCCGCGCCCACATGCGCAGGGCTTCAGCTCTAGAAGCAGCAGCAGACGCTGCCGCACAGGCAGAAGTAGCTTACATGCCTCAAGCTGAGCGCCTTAAAGGGGTCCAGCAAAGAACGGCCCGGTCAGGGAAGTGCCAGCATCGTTTTGCCGACAGCTGGCAACTGAACACCTCTGTGCAGAACAGACTCACGTGCCGAAGCAAAACTCTCCTGCTTCTTCACGCAACTGACGCCCTGGGCCTCTGCAAATGGCTCTTGAAGCCGAAGGCATCTGCCATAGCTTCGTCTGTAATATGGGAAGCCCCAAGTAGCAACTTGGCGTCTGAGACACGAAGCGGCCCGCACCTTGAAACCCAAACTTTGAGACACTGTGAGCTAACTTGAGTGCCGACCTCTGGGGACGAGATGAAGCCTCGAGGATGCGTTCGCAAGGACCAGGACTGACAGGTTCCAGGTTAGCCCAATGCATTCACCACAAAATGGCGTGGTCCAACTTCCACGAGCTAACGCACGAAACAATAACGCTCCAGGCGAACAGCGGCTCTTGCAAACCCAGCTCCTGTCAAAGAGTACTCCAACTTCTCAAGTTGCAAGCTCCCCAAACTTTAAACCCTAAACATCCCTAAACCCTTAACCCGCAATGATGGTGCAATCTGGAGGAGGCCCCAGCTTTCGCCCGGCAGAGCTTCCGGGACGTGGCAAAGGAGGCCTGGAAAGCCTCACCCTCCTCCTCCCCCCCCCACACTTCATTGGGCTTAGGGGTTCTAGGGGTTTAAGGCTGAGGGCTTAGGGTTTACCCAGGAGAGCATGACGGCTGCTGCGCTCTTTGCGAGCAGGTCGTCTGAAGCCCAGGAGCCATGTCCCATGGCGACGGCTATGACATGCTGTGCACGCAAGTGAGTCCGAAAGCGTGGCGACGGCTTCGGTGCCGAGCCTGGGCAACGCAGAGTTAGGAACAGAGCGCAAGCCTGGCAGCTTCCAAACTTGAAAAATTTTGGACGTGGCAACTCAGACGGCAGAGAAGGGTCGGGGCTGTTTAAGGCCAGCTGGCGGAGCAATGTGTTGCGGGCCGTGCTCTTAGTGCGTCCGGCTCAACGAGAAGATGCAAAGCTTGAAGTGGAATAAATCCCTGCCAGCCAGGCTCCAAGATGCAACAGTCAGCGGAGCACGTCATGACGGCTCCACCGCACTTGAAATCTGGGAGCTGCTCGCCGCAACCTCCAGAAGCTAGCTTCTTCACTGCGGATCTTGAGGTGCCCGGCCCAAGACGTGAGCATTCAACTCCCGGGTCCCTTAACCCTAAACCCTAAACCCTCAAGCTTGGGTGCCGAAACCTCCCCGAGCCTGAGCCCTACATGTCCAAAAAGACAAAACCCCTTCCACACTTCATCGCGTTGAAGCTGTTGATGCAGGGTCAACAGAGATCATCTTGTTCTGATGTCCGCTGCACTTTCTCCAACATGCAACCTTTTAAGGTTTGACAAGACCTTGAAAGGCTAGCAGGAGGCTAGGAATTGGAGTACGAATACTCGGGGCGTTTTGGCTTTCGTGGGGCTGCAAGGCACTAGGGCCACTAGGGGGATTAGTGTAGCTCTCAAAAGTGGCGAAACATTGCAGTTTTGTTCGTACGCACTGTAGACTCGCCAACTTCAAATCTGAGATCGTGGGATCAGCGCAGGAAAATGGACTACAGTATATACCTCAAGTTGGCCGCCATGCTCTGTGGAAGGCATTCAAGCTGGAGCTTGAAAGCAGGGCTCAAGACCATTTTTGACAAACAGCTCGCTTGATGCCTCGTTCATGCTAGTGCCAAGCCAGCTTCAGACACTGCTTTCCAGTCCTCTGCGTCCGTCTGCAGAGATAACAAGGCCACGAGACTAGATGCGGCTGCCACGGCTGGCATCCTAAATGGGACACCTACAGATAAACGAGTCAGGCTGTCAGCCGGTTTTGGGGGTTTAGGGTAGGCAGACCGGATCCAGTCACAGGCTGGAAGTGCAAAAAGCCAGCCTTCAAACTCGCGGAGGAAACATCATGCGGCAGGAACTTGACACTGCACACCCCGAATCAGCAGAACCCAACAACTTGAGCCTGTCGATTTTCGCCCTAGTCTGGAAGAAAACGTCTAGCCGGCTAGAGGCGCCGACCTCAGATACTGGCTGGGATTCCCAGCGTGGACTCTATTATGTAAGAACCCTCCTACCAGATTCGAGCAGCACACTGCTTGCCGCGAATAGGCCCCTGCGCTTTTTCCACAGCGAACATTACTTTCCAGCTGATGAGCCCCTTTCATGCCCGAAACCTGTTCAAGCCTTGGGTGAGCCCAGTGCCCAAAGACCCCGAACCCTACAAGAACGTAGTATAAAGAAGAAGGCAAGGCTTCAGAAGCTCTCGGGATGGGCCGAGGAGCCTTCGACCCCCCAAACGCCGCCGCCCCCTTTGGGAGTCGAGAGCATAGAGCTAGCAGGCTTTAGGGGCCTCCTACTCCTCATCACATCTAGAGTCAGGGGACCTGTGTGGAGTTCATCTAGAGGACAAGAATGCAAGTCTCTGCAAGACACCGTTTTCCCCGAAAAGAAGATGAGAGGGCACCGAGCAACTGGAGAAGACATCTGACATGCTTTGACCAAGGATGTCGCTGCTGCTGAAAAGGTCTCTGTCAGCTATTCTTGTGCATGTGACGTTGTCTGGGGAGAAGGGTATGCATGGACAAGCGAAGCAAGCAAGAGAACCCTTGGTTCGGGAGGTGCCGTGTAGCAACACGTGGCCTGACACGCCTGCATCAAGGCGCAGGGAAAAACAGAACATCTCTGGCACAAGAAGGCTGCTGCAGTTGCAGATGTGAGGACTCCACGAGTGCGACCATGCGTTGGCACGGACTAAGGGAGCATCGGACTCCGCAAGACAGTGGTCGGGGCCAAGAGCACTGGAATGTGGCGGCTGCTCTTTTACAGAGCCTGCGCAGACACCACACAAGTTGACCAAATGCACTGTGTCAAGCTGAGTTGCCGAACCTTCCTAGGACAGGCGGTTCTCAGAACAGAATCTGCAGTCGCTGAAGGCATTGCGGCTATGTAAAGGCTCTGTGGCAAAGAGTAGCTGCACCCATCACAATCCAACAGTTGCATGCTGTGCACACAGCCCTGGCAGGTTTTGAAGCTCAGGCGACTGCCTCTTGTGCGGAATGGGCTAGCTGCGGCCTTTGGTACTCCAGGCACGGCACTGCGATTGCGGCGTGATCGCTTGGAAACTGCGACGACGGGAATGATGCAAGACAAGGCGGAGCGGCTTCATGAATGCCCTAGACCCTGAAGAACCCTGAACCCAGCCCCTGAATGCTGAACCAGAACCTTTTCTTGCGTGCTGGCACGTTCTCTTGACGACAGGCCAAGGGGGCCTCAGAAGCATTGCATCATGATGAAGGATGCCTGGAGTTCACATCCAGCATGGAGGCCTTGACATCGGATCTTGCAGGGAAGTCTCCGAAAGCACGAAGCTATCATCTCAAGGAGCAGCCGTTTGCTAGCCAAGGCGGACTCAGCGAGTCTACCATAGATTCTGACTCCGGCTTTGGGAAGCTGGAAAGCCTCCTCTCAGACATATGGCCACTGAACTCTACCCACGCTGAAAACCTTGAAACCGAATGCATTGTTGTCATGGTTGCTGGCATAGCTATACCCGGACAATGCGACAGGCAAGCCAGTCTTACAGCCCAGCACCCTAACCCTGGTGCAGAAAAGCTGCGCCAAATGAGGCTGATGCGAAAACCGGACTTGCGGTAAGGATGCAGGACCACTGAGCTGCGAGCTTCGACTCAGGCAGTGAATCATCGCTGTATCTTTCTCTGAGCGCTCGAGCATCATGCCCAGCTGCGCAGGCGGGCCAGCGTTTTCATGCCCGATGAGTGTGCAGTCGGGCAGAGCACAGATAAGCGGAGTGCACTGGAGAGCAGTGGGTCTGCGGCTCCCAAGCGAATTACTGCTACGATTGCCTCTGAAGAGTATCGGTACTACCTGGCTTCCACTATAAGCCCCCTTGATTTCGCCGTGAGCCATTTTGACAATCATATGGAACTTGCCTGAGTGTTTATGTTCAAAGGGTTGGGATTTAAGGCTTGTGGGTCGATAGTGCATGACGTATCAGGGACTCTCTGAAAAAAGATGTGGTCTCTCTGCATCAAATCCTTTACGCATATCTAAAAACAGCTTGACAAGAACGTGAGACATTTCAAGTGCGCAGGTGACAGTTTTCGATTGTGCAGACGAGGCCCTTGCTGTTGCGCGCCTTGGGACGCCAACGAGATTGCAAGGGAGCAACAAAGATTACCTCTTTGTGGATTACCGTCCGAAAACGCAAGCACCCACCCGAGCAATTTTGTGCGGTGGCGTGGAAAAGTGCGTCGCGAATCCACTGAACGCAACAGAGCGCTTCAGCCTGCTAGCACCATGATGACCTGGCAGGCCAAAAAGAACAACTTCAGGGATTAGGGTTTAGGGCTTTAGATCTCAGGGATAATCCGGGATTAAGCTCACCATCCAAAGAAACGGAAAATGAGATAAGAACTGGACTATCCCAAACGAGTATTCATGACTGCAGACACAAACTTGCCGAGAATCGGTCCGGCTGTGTAGCTGAACTTCTTCAGGCAAGAGCTGGGATGGACACGCCCTTCAACATGCAACGCTGCAGGCAGTGATCAGAGCTCCCTGAGATCAGCTGGCCATCGCAAAGGCGACCTGTCACCGGATGGGAGCATTTGAGCATCCGACGAAGTTGGGATACTGCACCGCGCTGGCTTTTCCAGGCCGCGATCAAAAATCCACATGTGTGTAGTTACATACCAAACTTGGGGGCTCAATGGCCAACAGGAACGGACATAAGATTCACTTGACATAGTGGTCTGGAACTTCTACCAAGAACCGAACAAGGCCTTTGTCTTTTCCTGTTCAAAAAATCTTCTAGCTCACTGTCGGAGCAAATCAAAACCAAACCATCTCCGATAAGGCTGCGTTACAACTTATGTAGAATTAGTTGAAACGCCATCAACGAATGAGTCTTCCCAGGCAGACGCAATGTTACAACCTGAGCTGACAACAAACAATAGCTACATAACAGCGCGGTAGATCATCCTTTCAGGTTGCCACAAAGGGGTTTGTATGTACGACCGCGTGCAATTTGCCGCCCATGCTAAGTCCTGATCTCCCATCTGAACTGTGCCCGAATTCTGGTTGTCTCGTGGGAGGCCCGTTTGCGCAATTTTTTTAATGAATTTTCACGAGGATTCACAGCCTCATGATG
Source organism: Symbiodinium sp. CCMP2592 (assembly GCA_905221615.1). Taxonomy (NCBI): domain Eukaryota; class Dinophyceae; order Suessiales; family Symbiodiniaceae; genus Symbiodinium; species Symbiodinium sp. CCMP2592. Next base: position 2,709,999 of record CAJNDT010000002.1, read on the forward strand.
CTTAGTTGGGAATAGCAAATGGATCCCTTTGCAGCAATCCCTCTAGATGCACCCATATTCATCTCGATGTGCCAGGCAGCTTTGTTGTGGAAGCAAGTGCCGCCCGCGATGCTGATGTCATGCGCCGTCGACGGCAGAATCCAGCACCTGCGGTATCTTCTTTACACAGAGGAGCCGCTTACACCGTGAGTGTCTCTTCTTCACACAGCTTAGGACCCTGAGCTAAGATCGTGCCTCGAACACATGATGCCCACAAACAACTGCAGACCAGAAAGAGTGACAGGCTCCAGCAAGATCGGAAGGTCGCGTGGCAGCGGCTGCAGCGTGCCGGCTGTCATGGGCATCTCGTCGGACGAGCTCAAACAGTGCTTAGGGTTTAGGGGGTTTGGGGTTCAGGGCTCCAGGGTTTAAGGCTTTGGGTTTAGGGTTTAGGGGTTTAGGGTTCTAAGGGTTTAAGGCTTTGGGTTTAGGGGTTTAGGGCTTAGGGTTTAGGGTTTAGGGGCCACATGCGACCTAGCCAAAAGCTGCCTAGACACCTCTGGCTTCATTGAGCCACGAGCAACGGATCATGTCTGCATGTCCGTCACCGGGTTGCTGGAGCTGAAGGCGCTACAACTGCATGTGATGCTTCCATGTCGCATCTCCATCTTCGGCATTCTTTGGATGCAGTCGCATACCCCACCTAACAAACTACTTACGCGCCCCCTTAACATGCCCGCTCCTCCCTCTCACGTGAAGAGTTCAGGCTTTGTGGAGTGGGTCCGAGGCCTTCAGAGGTTCGGCCATGCTACCAAGGGTTTAGGGTTTAGGGCTTAGATTGCACAAACCGCTAGACCCTCTGTCAAGCAAGCTGTCCTACGAAGGATGGAAACAGTTTGCAGTATCCGTCGAACCATGTAGCCATGCCACCTACAAGTACGATTACCACTATCATGATATTCACCACTGCCGCCGCCACCGCTACCACCAGCCCAGAGAGACCAATATCATTCGAGTAACGATGCCTTATGAGCGCAAGACACAGGGATATCAGTCTTGAACTGCAAGGTACTGAGGGTTGAGGGTTTAGGGGTTCTAGGATTTAGGGTTTAAACTTTGAGAATACATCCAAAAAGCTCGGGACGTTTTTGGTCGGATTCCAGCGCCGCTCCGTTTGCTCTGCTGAAATCAGCTGAGCCCCCAGCCGAAATGCCTTGACAAGTCTACCTAAACCCCTAAACCCCTAAACCCTAAACCCCTAAACCCCTAAACCCCTAAACCCCTAAACCCCCAAACCCCTAAACCCCTAAACCCCTAAACCCCTAAACCCCTAAAACCCTAAACCTACTCGCGAAAGGAGGAGCAGGTCCCAGAGGCCAAAATCTGCAAAAAAAAACATCCCTGTAATGAGCTGAGAAGCGATTCCATTCGCACAAAAAAAAACACTTGGAGGTTCATGGGTACGGTTGGTGATATAAAACCTGCATTACCCATAATAAGGAATATGCCATACTCAAGGTAATGCAGGATTTATATCATCAACCGTGACAATGATGATCGCATTTTTTTGCGGCTTTCAGCACCACAACCGAGATGGTTACTGTAGATTCTTAGATGGGCGTCGTGGCAACCTCAGGCTGCGAGCACTGCCTGCACCATCCTTATCACTAACATCGCCACGAGCCGCCGTACCTTCATGTTTGGCCATCATCTTCAGTACCAGGATTAACACCACAACCGTCCATCCGCATGGCGAGCCTAATCTTCTCGATCACTGTGAGCTCCATAATAGTACTAATCTACTCCTTCTTCTCCAATATGATTCGATAGCCTACGGTCGCCACCATCAAAATCGTCATCGTCCTCATCTTCATGGTCACCATCAGCATAGCCGTCATCGCCGTTGTCTTCGGGTGCACCTTATCATCAGGATTTTCCTGGTGTCGTCATGATCGTCATCTTCTTCAGCACCTTCGTCCTCGTCCCTTCCTGCTCCTCCTCATCATCATCGTCTTCATCATCATCATCAACATCATCGTCATCGCTGCTGAAGCCCTTCTCCTACAACTGTACCGTACCGACGACAACCAAAGTGGCGATCAAAACAGCCTCGCTCTCTTGTGCGAGTGTAAATCACGTGGTGGTTGCATATTCTATACGCAGACCCCAGAATGTAGTACCTTTTCTATTTACGGTGAGGACCCTGCAACAAAAAACCGAAGGCAACCATAAACAAGTAGAAAACAATACTCCCTCTGCGGGTATCTCCATAGACGCACTCTTTTAACCGATTTCGCAGGCGCTTGCCAGGGAGTGGCTTCCGGAACGCATGGACCCGACTTGCCTCAGGGCTCCTGATTCCAAACCTCAGGAGGCCTCTGATGAGCCATCCGAAAGGGGTTTAGGGTTTAGGGGTTTATGGGTTTAGGGTTTAGGGTTTAGGGGTTTAGGGGTTTAGGGTTTAGGGGTTTAGGGGTTTAGGGCTTAAGGGGTTTAGGGTTTAGGGTTTCGGGGTTTAGGGGTTTAGGGTTTAGGGGTTTAGGGTTTAGGGTTTAGGGCTTATGGGGTTTAGGGTTTAGGGTTTAGGGTTTAGTGGTTTAGGGTCTAGGGTGCAGGGTTTAGGGGTCTAGGGTGCATGGTTTAGGGCTTTTGGGTTTATGGGAAAGAGGGATCCAATCTCTATGCCCACACGGAGCAAGCTGCAGATCCGCACCAAGGCTTCTGGCTAGAAGTTGCTTGAGAAGTCGTTGTCAATCGCTCAGGTCTGATAAGGAATCTCACAGGGGATGTATTTTTATGTAGGTTGTCTTGCTTTCGGGAGTTGAAGCTAAGGTGGACGATCAGGAAACCATTCTTCAAGCCAGGCGCCATTGAGCACTGCACTGCATCCGGGATCGCTGCAGCTTGGCTTGCTGAGACTGCTCTCATCCATCGGGGGTGGTACGAAATATGGAACCTCTGCATAAATGTTAAGATATTTCGTGTGAGGACCCTACAAGATAAGATACCTCAGTTTAAGAACCCACGAAGAGCGAGTCAAAAAGCTTCGGCTCACCCCAATAGACCTTCATGTGCGAGAGCTTGCCATCCTTCACCTTGTACCTCGGTTTAGGCTTTAGGGCTCTCTAAGGGCGCTAGCTTCGGATTTAGCATGTAGGGCTTCGGGTGTTGCGCAGAGGGGCAAGTGAAAGCGTGGAGGTGTGGCTTGAGCTTCGGGCCGGAGGAAGACTTGCACCCTCTAGACCCCACACCCTAAACCCTAATGATCCTATTCAAAAACCAGAAGGAGCTTGAAGAAGAAGGAAAGCCGGGTGACTCCACCATGTTTTCCAGGGGATGATCGGTGGTCTTGCCGGTGGCGATGACAGTTGGAGTCAGAGACTCCTTCAGGATTAATACAGGGGCCTTAAGAATTAGAATGGGTTTTGGGGGCCATTATACCTATAAGAATAATAATACGGAACCCCGTACTGACTTTAGGGTTTATGGTTTAGTTTAGAGTTTAGTTTCAAGGGTTTCCGGCTTAGGGTTTTAGGTTGAGGGTTTAGGGGTTAAAACTTCGGGATTACTTGGAGGGTCAGGGGTCTCAATAAGTAGGTCAGAAGTAGAGCCATAAGTCTCTCAAGAAGAAGCCTCATTCGGATGACCCTACTTATGTCCCTGCTCAGTAAGTACCCACGAAATTCTCCGACCCCCCAAAACACCCCAAACTCTACGCCCTTTGAGGCTTAAGTCTCAGGTTTAGGATCAAGGCTCGAAGTGTCGGAGTCGGGGTTCGGGGGTCTCAAAACGATTCTTGGAAAAACCCTACGGTTGATGATATAAATCCTGCATTACCCATCATGAGGAAATAATAAGGAATATACCATAATTCCCATAGTTTAGGGTCTTTAAGGTAATGCAGGATTTACATCATCAACCGTAAGACCCTCAAGCCTCCACCCCTAATCCCCTACACCCTGAACCGCTAAGGCCCCTAAAGTACCGGACCGTGCAGATGATGTCAATCCAGCAGCTATGAAGGATCTCCACAAGGTCTGCTTGAAACCCAAAATCCCAAGCCCTGAGCCCGAGTTCCTTACTAAACTTACGCAACCCCGTAGAAATCTCTAACCCCCATAAAGCTCATGATACACTGGAAAATACCGTTCAACATCCTGTAGCTGCTCCCACCTTGATCACAACGGTGCCCCTTCCATCGTGAAGCATGTAAACCAAGTCATAGTCCGGCTGCCTAGGTTTTGGGTTTTACGGGCAACGGTTTAGGGGTCTAATGCGGGGGCCTAAATAATCGGAAGAGGGTCTTGGGGCCCATTATACTATAAGTATGACAAGGAACCTTCCCAAAATAGTATAGGTAATTTGTAAGGCCCCTATACGAAATCCTTATATTCGCCCTTATAATAACCTTTAAAGGAACCATTTAAAGGACACCCCGCCCCCCCAAAAAAACAAAAAAATTAAAAAGAACTAGCATTGGTAATTAAGGCCCCTTCTAGTACCCTGATATTATCCCTTATCGACCCCTTTAAGGGTTCCTTTAAAGGGACCCCCAGAACCCCAGAATAATTCTCGGGGTGCAGGGTTTAGGGCTTTTGGGTTCATCTCCACCAACGTGTAGCCTAAACCCTAAACCCTCAACCCTAAACCTTAAACCGTTAGGGCCGGGCTGCCGGAAGCTCGACAGAAACTCGCCGAACTCGCAGATCCCCTGGCAAGGCAGGGCTCGGGATTGAAGGTTTAGGGCTTGAGGTTCAGGGTTGAAGGTTGAGGGCTTCAAATTCAGGGTTGAAGGTTTAGGGTTTAAGATTCAGGGTATAGGGTTTAAGGTTCAGGGTTGAAGGTTTAGGGTCTAGGGTTCAGGGTTTAGGGCTTATGAAGTTAAAACGCATATTGGGGTACGACTGCTGCCGCCCCGGGCTTTTGACCGTCACACGTGAAAATACTCCTAGAGCAGAGGCAATACAGGACCTTTGCAGTTCAAGGCAGGTTTAGGGCTTTAAACCCTAAACCTTAAAACCTGAACCCCTAAACTCTAAAACCGAAACCGTCAGGGCTTAGGGTTGAGGTTCTGGGCCCAGGGGGTTGAAGGTTTGGAGGTTGGGTCTTTGGGTGTTAAGGCTCGGTTTGAATGGCTGCTGCTTCGCCCCCTTGGTTTTGTTTGTTAGGGATAGTTGGCAAGTTTAGGGATAGTGGATCTAGAGACGGTTGAGAGTTCAGGGCATACCTGAACCCTAAACCACCTGCCTTTTGGGGGCTTAGGGTTCCTGCTTCTATCTACACAAAACCCCCAAAAAGGCTCGTTAAAGCAAGGGGCTTAGGATGAGGAAATGCTTGGGGACCCAAGAAGCACATAAGCATAACATTTTATGGGAATATCCCCACCTTCTCGGGCTTGGGCTTCATTATAGGGGGATTCTTATGGGATATCCCTATCCTACTTTATGCTTATGTCCCTTGGGGGGGCCCTAATGCTCCTTCCCTGCTCCTTTAGGGTTTAGGGTTTTAGGGTTTAGGAGTTTAGGAGTTTAGGAGTTCTAGGGTTTAGGGTTTTAGGGTTTAGGAGTTTAGGAGTTTTAGGGTGTAGGGTTTAGGGTTTAAGGGTTTAGGGTGTAGGGCTTAGCAGTTTAGGAGTTTAGGAGTTTCAGGGTTCAGGGCCAGGGGTTTGGGGATTGGAGATCACAGTACTGTACCCTCAGGATTTGTGACAAGCTTGCAATTAGGAAGGTCGGTCCGGTAGAAGACATCTTGAGCAGCATTGGTGACCGCAAGTAATATACACGGAAATAGAAGCTTGGGTGTCTCGGATTTAGAAGCTCCTGTGTAGGGCTCGTGGCCGAACAACTTGAGACAGCACAACTCTGCATCATAGCTTCGAGTGCAGGGTTTGGGCACAGGCTCTACACCGAGATATACCATCTTCCTACGTGTCGGGGCTTCAGTGTTTTCACGTTGCGCTGGCATTGAAAACCAAAAGTCCATCAGAGCCCCAAGCTCTGAAACCAAACACTCATCAACCTTTCTCCCGCCCAGGCAACACTCACCCACAAGAACAGGAATTGAACAGAATGGTGTTTCGAATACACGCAAGCAAAAGCCACATGTCGCCTGAGGTCCATGGTATAGCCGGGCCCCCGATATGTGTGGCATAGCATCGCTGGTGGTATCGTAGACCACGTCGTCGATGGCTATCTAGAGCGGGTCTGGGGTTCTTTGGTGCTTGCAAAGAGTATAGGAAGCAGGGTCATCATGACATATGGGAGTTTCCGAAAATTAGGGTACCTTATTTTGGGGCAAGTGTAATAAGAATCCTACTATTTAGGGTGCTATATTAGGGTCCCTATTTTCTGCAATTCCCATATTAGTATTCCGCAATAGGAAATACGGAGCTTTGCAGCGTCTGGCAGCGGCATTCGCGCCAACTCAGCGAGACTTGGAGCTTCCGAAAGCAAGGGACCCCAAACGTAGAACCCTGGGCCATTATAGGGGCCTAAATAAATACCAATACTATTTTGGGGGTTCCTTAGTGTAATTATTGTATAATACACCCCAAAACTTCTCATCATTAAGGCCCCTATCGTACGGCTGCACTGCTTACTTAGGGGTACTTAAACATATTTTTAATAGTTGGTTCCTATAATCCCTAAGTATAATATACCCATTAAAGCCCCGATAGTATAAAATTTCCATGTAGAACCCTCCTCACCAGGACCCCCAAATTGACATGCAGCCGATCTTGCCCTGTAGATAAAGGAAGCACCAATCCTCGGGTGCGTGGCGAGGTCTGATGGGAGGCCAACAGGGGGGTTTAAGATTCTTGAGGTAGGATTCCTTGATATGAACCCTATTATGGGAACCCTAATCCCTACTAAACCCCCATAGGCTAAAACCCCTTTTGGCCTCCTATGATTCTCTACCTTCAAGAACGGATCGCCTTACAAGTCTAAAGACTCTCTGCCCTGAGTTCCAACCCTCCCGCCCGCACCTCCTTTGCGGCTTCAACGCAAGAAGGCCCTTGCAACTTCCCGGCCAAGAAGTAATCATACATCTTCCTCACTGGCCAGCAAGACATTTACCGTGGACACGTGTTGCTTGACACTCCGACTGCAAAACTTTGCATAATAATCCTAAATCGAAACTTTGCATAATAATCCTAAATCAAAACTTTGCATAATAATCCGAAATCAAAACTTTGCATAAGAATCCTAAATCAAAACTTTGCATAATAATCCCTAAACCCTAAACCGAAACCCCTAAACCCCTAAACCCTAACGTTTTATCTGATGCCAGGCTCTGCACTGCTTGGATGTCCGACGCGTCGCCGGTCATCTGCAGAGGCGCCACCATTGACACCTGCTGGGGTTGAGGGTAGGGTTTAGGGTTTAGGGTTTGCTGCAAGATTGGGTAGCGGTAGTGTAACATGGATTTGAAGATTTATTAGCGGTTTTGTTGCTTGCGAATCGCAGCCATGGCCCGACTGCGGCGGGCCATCACATAACTCACCCACCCCACGCCGTTCGAGGCGGCAAACCACCCAAACCTCATCTCGGTTAACAACAACCACACAATTCTGCAGCCAAGCTTCTGCTCCAGAGTACGGCCGGGAGGGCAGCGCGGCAGGGAGGGCCAGGGCAGGGCGCTGGAGGCAGGGGGGCCCAGGGCGGGGGGGGGCCAGGGGGGCTCAAGGGGGGCGAGCGTCCTGGATCGACCTTCGAAGGGCATAAGCGCCGCCCACCATCGAAGGTGGGCGGCCTAGGCCATGAGTTTAGGGTTTAGGGTTTAGGGCAGGTTCTATCAGGGTTGCACAAATGAGCGTTCCTTGCCTCCTAGAGTTGGCCCAGTAAAGGGCAAAGTTAAGGGCTGTCTCCTAGAAGTTGAGACGAGCCTTAGGGTGCCAAAGATATCTGCGAGATTTTATTGGCTGGAAGGCTGGGAGGGTAGCTGGCCGGATCGTAGTGGTCGTTTGTGGCTGGTTTGGAGTGGGGGGGGTGGCTGGCTAGAATCGCTGAGAAACGCGCAACGATCGAGCATGACAGGCTTATAGCTGAGTCTAGATGATAACCCCGAAGATTCCGATCCCCGACGACCTCACCAAAACCCCAACTCGCTCCAGCTGCCCAGCCTTGACCCCTAAACCCAAAACCCCAGACCACAACCTCGTCACACTAAACTCGCTACTATACTGAACTTAGAACCCTAGCAAAAATTATGATTTTAGCTGTTTCTGAGGGATTATAATAACCAAAACATAAAAGATATTTCTAAGTACCCTAAGGCTAAACCCTGCGCCCTAAGCCCTGCCTTAGGCCAGCAAAGGATTGCGAGTGCCAGGGACGTGAACACTGCGATGCAGACCTTCCCAGACCATTTCTTGGCTTAAACCCTAAAACCCTAAACCCTAAACCCCAAAGTCCTAAACCGTAAACCCTAAACACCTAAACCTTTGTTTCAAAGGGTTCCTGTTCTGGGGTTCTCGAACCGGCACCATAATGACAGCGCACTTATAAGAGGTCTTTTGCTTCGAACTCCGATTTTACTCCAACTGCAACAGTCTGAGCATATGTAGGGCCCTGGGAGTTGAGGGTTGCGTTTTAAGGCTTAGGTCTTAGGTCTTGGGGTCTTAGGGTAGAGGGCTCGAAGGCTAGAGGGCTTTGGGGTTATAGGACTTTGGGGTTTAAGGGTCCAGGGCGTAAGATGTAGGGGTTTGGGGTTTAGGAACGGCCAACAACCACCTTGACATGGAGCTGCTGCGGTCAAGAGAGTTCCAATCCTAGGAGTTTGCAGGTGTTGTGGTTTATGCGTACATATCTATATATGTGTATATATAGATGTATATATGTATATGTATATACACATGTGTGTATATCTGTATGTGTATATAGAAAGGGAGATCGATAGATAGATAGACAAAATGGGGAGACAGACAGATAGACATAAGTGTGAATATATATATATATATATATATATATATATATGAATATATGGTTATAAACAGATAGTATGTGCACACAGATATGTATGTATGTATGTATGTACCTCTATGTGTATATATATATAGATATAGATATGCATATATATATATATATTATATGTATATGTGTGCATGCACACATACATACATACATACACGCAAACACATATACATAAACATAAACATAACAATGTACATATTATACGACTATCTTCAAAAAGTACAGAGGGGTATCATAGAATACGAATAGATGTAGCATAGCCATTTAGTATAGCATAGTGCAATACACAAGAATAGCGGCAAAAACAAGAATTCCATAAAATTGGATAGAAAAGAAAACAGAACAGACCATAACCGATCATAACATAGTACAATATATGATATACAATAATGAACTATGATATACTATAATATACGTTAATATACTACAGTGCACGATAATGTACTACAATATACTACAGTATACTATGATATACTCTGATGCACTACAATATACGAAAGTTTACTGTAATATGCTGCATACTGGCATGTGCTATAACATACCACAATACTACAACATATATGCTTACATATATATATATATGTATATACATACATACATATATATATATACACATATGTATGTAGAGCTCTAACGATCGGTTTCGGCTTAAGGCTGACGGTAAGGCTTTAGGGGTAGCTGTACAGCAACAGCTCACTCAAGTATGGCCCACCTTGCGCCACGGAGAGCCCGCGGGCGTGACGGTCAGGAGACCATCCGACAGCATGGCTGCGTTTCGGGAGTTGCGTGCGCTTTGGGGATGGAGGCCGCTCAGTGTCGGAGTATATGACAGTATATTACAGTATGTTCGGATATTATAGTGTATTAGAGTATGTTCTAGAATAGTTATACTATAGTATCATAGTGTTCTATAGTAGTTGATCGCTGAGGGCCTAAGGGGTTGAATGGTCTCGGTGTCTCTCGCTAGGTGCTTCGAGTTTTCGTGCTCCGAGAAAAGCATTTGAGCCCGAATAGCCAAGGAATCTGGTTCTCACAGATCCGGATCCGGCTTAGGGTTTAAACTTTCGGGTCTACGAGGGGGTTTAGGGGTTTAGCAAACACGTCTGTCAAACCCTAAACCCTAAATTCAGCTTCAACAGTTCATGCACTTGCAACAAGGCCAAACAATGCAAAAATGGAGTCTTCGATCGGCCCAGAAGGGATACGAGCTTCCATGACGAATTAAGGTTCAGGGTTTAGGGTTCAGGGCCCTTAGAACCTTACGAACAGGTTGATCAAAGACAACGTCCAAACTCCAAATCCTCCAGGCCGAAACATCCGAACCTTGCAACCCTGCAGCCTACACCCTAAACCCTAAACCCTAAACCCGAAACCCCTAAACCCCAAACCCTAAACCCTAATTGCTTCAAAGAGGCTCCACCGCACTTGCCGAAGAGAGGCGAAGTACCCGGGTGGGTGGGTGGGGCCTCACATCAGGACTTCTGTACTGCAACAGCGCAGGGCTTGACACAAAACAGCCACTGCAGCTGCGCGTGCTCTGGCCCTGCACCCACAATGCCTCAGATTGGCCTCTCGGTTGGGGACGCCTTTACAGCAATATCCCCTTCATTGCTTCAAAGAGGCTCCACCGCACTTGCCGAAGAGAGGCGACGTACACAGCTTTTTAAACTGAGGCCACTGCGAAGTAGAGTTTCGCATCTCAAGATGCGGCATTAAGAAGGGGCACCTTCAATTCGAAGTACCCGTCTCCCCGCACTGGACACGTGACACGAGTTCCACCCGAGTGGCCGAAGCATGTGAGAGGCCCCTTTCAGGCAAACCAAAACTTTTGGCCCTCCAGCGGCGACAGATGATCACGTACAGATCTACCAAGCATACAAGCACTACGCGAATGGACGCAGATCGCGAGCCCAGCAACCATACAGCAGCTCCGAGCTCCGTCCAAAGCTCGTCGAAGGTAGTGTCCAGGAGCCCCGAACACCACTCGCGAAGAGCCCGGCTGAATGGCAGTGAGCGTCAATGGCACATCAGTTGAAACATGCATTAAAAACTTGCTTGTGACACAGCACTTCAGAAGTCAGGAGTGGCGGGGATGGAAGGAGACCCATGGCTGCTTGGGCGTCGACTAAGATAACAGCGCGGTGGTGATGCCTCCTGCGACTTCTGGCAATCCACTTTACCGAAAGCAGAACTCCATGGCACTCCAGGAGGCCAGAGTGGCCTGACCACTTTGCTCTGCACGAAATCAGTTGCTTGAAGTCCGTCTTCTTGAAAGGCAAGCGGTGAAGTGTGCCCAAACGTTCAACTTCGGGTGGGTCTTCCGCTGACCGTTCCAGCCTGACGTAGCCCCCCCTGCGCTCTGACAGCCTGCCAACTTTCTCTGCCACGTGCTTTCCACACTGAACATGAGTCACACCGAAGCCAAACTCTGGAGCAGCATCACACGCCAAGACTTCCGGAAGAAATTCTCGACTCAGGCTTGCTGGCAGAAGCGGAGCCAAGGCTAAGGACACGAACAGCTCATCCAACACACTGGCTGGAACACGCCGCCTTTGTGACTCTGGCTGCTCCCGAACGAAAGTGTAAACTTCCGAGAAAATGCTGAACATCCCCCTTTGGAGCAGGCAAAACCACTGTTGCAGGCCAAGTAAAGCATTAACTGCAGCTGGGCTGGCGACCTCGGAAGCCAGCAAATCGCACGTTACGAGCACAAGTCGGGCTTGCTTGTCACAGGCAGGCTGCACCATGGGCGGCGACGCACTGATGTCACAACCAAGACCCGTCAAACTAGAGGCCAACGTCACGTCCTTCTTCTCGTTGCGTTGGACTCCATGAAGCGCAAAGCTAGCATCAAGTCTTCTCAACGTGGACAACCCTCGGCGTTTGCATCTGTGGAAAAGGATCACATCGTCAGTCGCGACGGCACAAAGTTCTTGTTGCGATTCAGGCAGACCATGGTCCAGGCTCAAAACGTTCTGCTCGTTGATCCCAGCGCCGCGCAACATGCCAAGTGTACTCCCTTGAGCGACGCACGAAGACCAACTGAAGCCCATTGGCCATGCCGTGTTGACAGGAAAAAGCACTGAGTCGGGCCCAAGAGCTGTTTGACTATCTAAGTCATCAACAAAGGAATACAGTTCTTCGATGCCCATGCCAGTGGCGGCGCTGAGTTCTTGGACCGTGACGGGTTCCTGTCCAAACCACGCTTGCAGATCAGGTGGGGCAGCCAACAAGTCAAAGTAAGTGCTTGCATCCCTCTTGGACATGTAAAGCTGCTCCCCGGGCCGAACGAAGATGTCCAAAAAAGAACTCGGGTTAGCCAGCCTCTCCGGCTTGGGCGGCTTGCTGGCCATCTCAGAGATGTGTGAGCCGTCCCAGATCTTTCGCTGCCGGGCCCGGTCCGACTTTGGAACAGCAAAGACTTTTGCCAGGCCACGAACTTCTGACCGGAGACGAAGCTTTCCACAGCGCAGCTCCCTTCCTGTGAGAACCAAGTACTCGTGGCGGTCCTGACTGTTGGAAGAAGCGACCGGGGTGCGGGTGGAGGTAGTCTGTGAACCAAACATGGCCCCAGGTGCTGAAACCTTGGACCAGAGCTCTGCAGGCACCAGCTTCGCCGGGTCACAAGTAGCAGCACGCACAGGCAGGTCCACGCTGTCGCCCAGCAGCGGCACCGCCACTGCACCCCTCTCGCGTGTCTCCAACTTGCTGACAGCCCCATGCCAGCAGAAAGCACCAGCCAGTCCTTCCTGCAGGCGCGTCAGGAAATGATGCACCCTTCTGCAAACATGCGTAAGAACAGACTTCTGGCTCTCGGAGGCCTTGAAGGAAGCACCATTGCCTAGGCCACTCTTGGGCATGCCTTGTTCCAGGTGGTTAAGAGCTGCCAGACACAGATTCGCCGTCAGCAGATGCGCATCCTCGTCGTCGGGATTGCAAGCCAAATCTGACGGCCACGTGCGCAGCAAAGGCAACGGAAAAAGGTCTCGCTGTCGGTCACGACCACTGCCTTTCTTCCGCCCGCCAGTCTTGCTCAAGGCGTGGAAAGAATGTGCCAGGGCCAAAGAAGAGGTCTTTAACAGCTCAGAGAGAAAAGAACCATAACCCGCTGCTGCTGATTGCGACTCCCCAGCAGTGTCACACAAATGGGTCGAGCCGTCGGCCGAATCGTGTGACACCATAGGGGAGACTGCCGGAGCAGAACTCCCTGCCAGTGCCTTCACAACAGCTTTGCGAACACGGAGCTTTAGCATTCGCCACTTGTTACGGGTCACCCTGGCAGGCGAGCTGTGTCCCAGTCCCGGAGGAAGTGTTACATCACAAGCGCTCATCATCTTATCCATTCCCTTAGGGCGGCCAATGACAAGCAAAAACCTTTGCCGACATCGCTGTGCAAATCCTCAGAAAGCCACCCCCATGCGGGGAAAGAGAGAGGGGCCTCACATCAGGACTTCTGTACTGCAACAGCAGGGCAGGGCTTGACACAAAACAGCCACTGCAGCTGCGCGTGCTCTGGCCCTGCACCCACAATGCCTCAGATTGGCCTCTCGGTTGGGGACGCCTTTACAGCAATATCCCCTTCAACCCTAAACTGCATGTTTGGGTTCTCCAAAGATCTACGGAGAAACGCTCAGCGAGTTTGGGCTTCAGGGTCTACATTTGGAAGCTTTGGTCAGGCTTTGGGAGTTGAGGTTGAAGGGGTTTAGAGCTCCAGGTTTGGCTGAAGGGTCGGGGTCTTGCACCTCCAAAAGGAGAAGTGGGTGAGGCCCGAAACGACCAATCCTTCAACCCTACAGCCCTAAACCCTATGAACTCTCAAACCAACAACCCGTAAACCCCCAAAGCCGTCAGTCTTTGGAGCCCCATAGCCATAGTCCGAAACAAGCGTGCCAGGACAGCAGAGACCAAAGAGACAAGCAGCTTCTATCGACTGTCGGCAAGACTTGAAGCCGCCTACAGAGTGCAAGTGTAGCTTCCATCAACTTCGGTGTTCGACCGCGTGCGTACGATTGAAGTGCTGCTTCTAGTGCCTAAAACCTGACAGCCACATGGTGCAGATGGGACAGTGGCTACGGAGTACCTCTTTGAGCGCTTGATGCTGGCTACGAGTGCAGGGAGTTGCAGAAACCGGGGTGCATCACCAAAGAAAGATTAGCCCCGTTGTGCACAGAAGGCGGATCCAATGCGTGCCCCGACTGATGGCTTGATCCTCCTGCGCAAGATTGCGCCTGCAAGCAACCTGGCTTTCTTGGTCTGCGCCTTGTGAAGCTGAGCAAGCTGTTGATCGTTCAAACCTACGGCTTCGTGCGAATATGAACTACTAGAGCTGACACATGCTTGCCACAGGCTGACCTTGTTGCCAGCACTGAGATGCATGGGGCCGTTGAACAGCACTATCAACCCTATCAACACCATCAACATCTTCTTCACCGTCATCATTATCAACAACAACATCCTCATCATCGTTGAACCATCATCAGCCTCATCATCACCACCATCATCAGCATCAACAACATCAATACCATCATCATCATCATCATCAACGACGTGACACCATCATCATCATCATCATCATCATCATCAATATCATCGGCATCGTCGTCGTCGGCAGCATCATCATCATCACAATTACCTGTATAACTAACACCAGCATCATCATCAATATCATGGGCATCGTGGTCGTCGGCAGCATCATCATCATCATCACACTTTCTTTATGACTAACATCAGCATCATCATCATCATCATCATCATCAATGTCATCAATGTCATCGGCATCGTCGCCGCCGGCAGCATCATCATCATCATCATCACAAATATCTTTATCACTAACATAAGCATCATCATCATCATCATCATCATCATCATCAATATCATCGGCATCGTCGTCGTCGGCAGCATCATCATCATCACAATTATCTTTGTCACTATCATCAGCAGCATCGTCAGCATTCCTCATCCTCATCGTCATTGCCGTCATCATCTCTGAAGTACATGACCCTCGACCACAAACTAGTTGCTTGAGCCACGTCGAATACATCGAACACCCCAATAGCTGCTGCTAACTCATTTTCACGTTTGTCGCTGTTCAAAGCAGTACGTGTCACTGCAGATGGCGAAACGGTCGAGCAGCTTCATCTCAGGCAGCACAGCCTTTGAAAACTTCCACGGGCTGCAAGCCTACAGCCCCATGACCAGCACAGGTGGAAGGGGATGTCAGGGGTGCAGCAATCACGCAGACCCCCGAGCATTTGCAGACCAAAGACGAGCATCGCCGCGATCGAACATGACCGATCAGCCGGCGCAGGGACGGTCTCTGCCAGAATGGAGCTCTGCCAGAGTGGAGGGAAGAATCGTCGCTACACGCTACATGAAGCAAGGCTCCGGATAATCTCGCATTCAAAAAGTAGCAGTTGAGGCGGACGCACGATTTCCAGACGAGGCAGCTTGGCAGCACTGCAGGCACGTCATAAAGCCATGCTTTTGGTAAAGCTGCAAGCTCCATAATGACTGTGACGAACATCCCCTTTACCCGTCTGTCTCTGTGCTTCCAGGACACTTTGATTAGGCACCTGAGTTTTCAGTTGGTGCTGATGTCGGCACCGAAGACAAACTGTCAAAAGGAGCTCCTTATGTGTTCCATGCCAGCCACATTCGGCCGGGACAGGTCGTCTAAAGGATCCTGGTCACCGCAAGGCGATCCAAGTCTGAGCACGGCATGCTCTCCAGGGAAATGCTCATTGACAACGGGCTGCATGTGGCTTTGAAACCAAAGGAGGGCCACGACATCAGCTTGCATAAACTGACAGAAGAAACCGGAGTCCCCAACCCTATCCCAGGGGCTAGTTGAGACTCAGACAGGGCGGACTCTAAGCAAGACAAGATACCTTGAGACATGCGGTCCTTTCTGTGTCCGGCTCCCCAGCATCGATGCCCCTGTTCCCCCACCACGTTTTGCGACTCCGCACCGAAACAGCTCGGACTGTCCAAGATGCCCACACCGCCAGCTACCTTGCCGAAATCTTTCTCTTGGAAGCCTGCACCGGAAGACGGACAGAAAAGAAGCCAAAAAGAGCTTGGAAGCCTTTAAGGGCCTTAAGAAGGGAAGGTCTCCGAAGACCGGATTCCAGCGGCCTTGAGGTATGGGAGGGAGCTGACCCCAACTGTTCTACCCCAAAGGTCATGTGTCGGAAAGGATCAGGCTCTCTCTGGGGAAGGTGTTCCAGCGCTCCACTCTAGGCAGCTACAGGCCTCAGTTCGAGACATAGGCTAGAATTCGGTACTTGGAGACTGTATCGATTATTGGGCCTAGAGGGCCTAGAGGCAGGAGCTCTAGGAATTTGAGGGGCTCTAAAGTGCGAGCAAACTGGGCCGGGGGCGCTCGAAGGGGGTTCGCGAGCTGAGAGGCCGGCGGCCTCGCAGGCTGCCCGTAAGGTGCTCGTAGGCGCTCGTAGGCTGCTCGTCGGCAGCTCGTCGGGTGCTCGTGGGTGCTCGCAGGCTGCTCGTAGGGTGCTCGGAATACAGCCTGCAGGCTGCTCGTAGGCGCTCGCAGGCTGCTCGTAGGGCGCTCGGAATACAGCCTGCAGGCTGCTCGTAGGCTGCTCGTAGGCGGCTCGTCGTCGGCTCGTAGGCGGCTCGTCCATCGGCTCGTCGGCTGCTCGTCGGCTGATAGGCTGCCGTGAATACAGCCTCGCAGGCTGCTTGCAAGCGAACTGTGAGTGCTTTGCAGCTACTTCGAAGTGCCGCGCGCCGAAAGCACCTTTAAATCCCGTTTTGCTCACACTTTAGAGCCCCTAAGATCGCTCGAGCTGCGGGCCGTAGGCCCGCGAATCGACAGTGCTCCGAAGTACCGAATTCTGACCTATGTCTCGAACCTAGGCCTGTAGCTATCACAGAGTGGAGCGCTGGAACACCCTCCCCAGAGAGAGCGAAAATGCCGATGACAAGCCGATGACAAGCCGATGACAGACGGAGCTCACTCTGTCATCGGAGCCCGGCGGTCCGAAAACCGAGTTCATTGTCGTGTTTTCACAGCGATTGAGTCTGCGGCTGAACACAGTCTCTTTACTGTGCTGCCTTCTATCTCAAAAACCTATGCATATGATGCCGATATTGACACGGAAGCCAGCGATGACAGAATGACAGGATGACAAGCCCCGGCCCGGCCGGGAAAATTTTCTGAGTGAACTACTGCGAAGTAGTAAAATTTGAAGTGACTCACTTCGGCGAGAAGTTCACTTCGGCGAGAAGTTCACTTCGGCGAACTGGGACTGACCGATTTTGGCCCAGAATCTCACGGAGGCAGCGGGAAGCCCGCTTCTCTCAGCGCTTCCCGGTGCTGCTCCGTCGCCCGGGCATAGGCTTGCGGAACATAGGCTGCGAGGGCCCACATGCAGCCCTCGTGTGGCTCCACCATGTGATAGCGGCGAGCATCGAAGCTGACGGGCTTGTCGTGCATGTCCAGCCACCGCCCGCGCAGCTCTCGCCCCCCTTTCTTATCGGCCAGCCACGCCGTGGAGTCCCCCTCGTCATCTTCGATCCACACCCGCCCTCCTGTGCACGCCCAGAGCCAGCGCGTGATTCGAGTGCCCGGCCATGTTCTGAATGAATGTCGCGATGCAGGCCCATGCGCGGGTTGAAGAGCACGGCGATGGAGGTCCAGGTGCCGCTCGGAAAGCGGCTGCGGAGAAAGCAATTCACAGCGGCGCAGGCCTCCCGCAGGCCGGTGGCATTGGAGACCCCGAGCACGCCGCCGTGCCCGAACAGCCCCAGCGTTGCGTACTTGTCGTAGGCCCCTGCAGGCCCCACGGCCAGCGTGCGGCCACGGCGCTTCCAGTCCGCCGACCACAGGTCCAGCAGTCGCACGATATTGGCTTCGGATGGCTCTTCCGTGGCGTTCCGGCACGCCAGCTCCATGCTTTATCTTGACCTGGCCGGGACCCTTGTCATCCTGTCATTCTGTCATCCTGTCATTGCGTTCAGTGTTCCAAAAAGCAAGCCGAAAGTCGCCCCGAAGCGGCCGATGACAGGCGATGACAGACGGGCCTCGCTCGGCCATGCTGCTGGTGCTCCCAAAAGTCGAGCAAATTGCGGCGGGTTTCACGCCAAAGGGGCCGCTGACAGAACCGCGCTGCTCTGTCACGGCGCCGGGTGTCCCGACAAAATCGTGGAAATGGCGCCCAAATTAGCCCCCCCGGCGGCCGATGACAGGATGACAGGATGACAGGATGACAAGCCCCCCGGCTGGCGCCCGGCTGGCATGCTTTTTGAGTGCAAAACGCAGCGATTTCGACATTGCCGGCATTTCGCACTCCAACCCCCCATGCCCCTAAAACACCATGCCGCACCCCAATTTTTCTGGATTTTGAAGCCGCTCCGGGAGGGTGCGCCCCGACGGCCCTCGGCAGCCGGCCGTTTTGCGAGCCGACCACGCACCCGCCAGAGCCCGATTTCGGTGTGTCCCCCGCCTAGCGTTTGAGCACGATTTCGGCCGGATCGGCCCTTCCCTGTCAGATGGGTGCCGGCAAGCCACGGAACGTGGTCCGGGAGGGTTTAGGATGGGTCGAACACAGCCACACGGAATCGCCGGGCATCACGGAACCGCCGCGGCCCCGATCTTCGGGGTGCGCCCTGCCTATGTTTCACACACCCTGCCGGGCCCGCCGGCCAAAAGCGACACAGCCGGCCTCGAGAAGGCCCGCACATGGCCCAAAAGGCTTTGCCGGGCCGTTTCACACCAAACTGTGGCGAGAGCGCGATTTCGGTGGGTACGCCCCCTAGGTTTGGCTCAAGTTTTCGTGGCCTCGGGCGCTCAGTGTCGATTCGCGGCGAGCCTGTGGCTATCGCCGACCTGATCCGTGGGGGTTTAGGATGCAGTCTCACCAGGTGCTGCTCGCCTTTGCTCGCTGATGTTTTTTTTTATTTGTAGTGGTATTCTAGCTAGGCTCGCCGACTTTTGCAGTAACATTTTGCTAGAGTGCTTTTGCCGGGGTTGCTCCTTTTTTGGTTTGGTTCAGGGCACCCTAACCCCTTCGGCCCCAGCAGTAGGTTTGCCCCCGTCTGCCTTGCAAGTGCCCTGCGTCCCTAACCCGTAGGCTCCCCCGCCCAAGCGTCTCTGCATTGAGCTTCGGGTGCCGCGCTCGCTCTTTCAAGGTCTGGGTGGGCATGTGTTGTCGTATGCAACAGCCAAGCGACAGTTAGGCAGTATCTAGGTAGCAGCTACACCAGAGGTAGGTGACTGTTACGCAACAGTTCCGTAAGTAGCCCCTGTGACCAGACAGCCAAGGCGGCCGAGGTCTCAGATTCTCTCGCTTGGAGTTTCCCTTTGCCTGTCCATGCAGCTTTTGTCGATTGAGTCAGTCCAGCAAAGACATCCTTCAAGAGACTTTCTGCTCGAGCGAACAGGGGTGTCGGCTTAGTCTTGCTTATACCGGGCATGGCTTCCCAGTCCTCCGTGGCATCTGGCGAGGGTTTGTTGACGGCCGCTGAGAAAGCCTCTTTGATGCGGCTGCTTTTCGGCCTCTGCAAGCGAGCCGTGCGAGGCATGGGAGAGAGACTGACCTTCGACCCGGATGAGGAGGATGTTTGCGCCAGCTGCAAGCAGGAGATGATCCGGTACATCGAGACGCTCAGTGCTGACGACGTCGAGGGGCTGCAAGAGGCTTCGGATCGCAGCAAGGCCGCAGCGAAGGAGTGGCTCAAGGCGCACGCGGCAGGCCAGCCACCGGCCAAACGGGCGCGAAGCGGATGATGCGACCGAGCTCTGCTTCTGACGGCGCGCTCCGAGGAGGACAAGTGAGGGCGGTTCCGAGTGAGTTTTTGAGCTTCCTGTGGTATTCGCCTAAAAATGGAGTCCTGGCAAGCGTTCGTTCGGGATCCGCTACTGAGCGCGCCTTGCACACCTCGCTTCGCCCAGGCCTGAACCTCATCACAGCCGCCCGCTCGTCAGAGTGCTTGCCAGGGGTTTTTTTGTTGGAAGGGTTTCGTGTTGCGCGAGTGTGAGTGCAGGAGTAGTGCCCTTGCCGCTGCCCCTACCCCCCAGTTAAACTGTAAAACCCTGAGCGGTCACGCTTTTACTCTTGAACCAAAGGCGCTGCATCGGTCACATAGTATACAGCTATACAATACTATACCGTAGCCTGGGCTCACCAAAGGTGTGGGGCGTTCCTATGTACAGAATTCAACACCCTGCCTCGAAGTCCTTGTGCTGTACTTCGATCGGTCATTGGTCGGGCATACCTCCGCCCGTGACTGCATCGGCTTAGCCATTGCAAGTCCTTGGGTTAAACACTCCGTGCAACCCACCTTTTGACCGTCCCCCAATTAAGGAGGTGTGTCAGACCGTCCTTGTCTTGACTCGTACAGTAACAAGTACTTCGTCCTAGTGAAACATTCCACACAAACTTCCTGCGTTAGCGCTCTTCCTTCTTTTGCGCTTTCGCTGCTGTGCGTTCCGAGGTGAAACTTTTTCAGTCTTGCCTACACTCACTTCTCTGCCTCATACTCGTACACGATGTAGGACTTACTGACTTCCGAACAACGTTCTCTGCTCCGTGCTGTCCGGTGTACCTGGATCTACATCCATTGGCTTCGGACTCCCAAACAGGTCCATCGGGATATCCGATCCTTGTGCGCGTTCTCCTGACGCGTCATACGTCTCATTGCATTTTTCGCAATACTTCTCATACGATTCCTGTGCTTCTGGGGATAGCATCTTGTTCCCCATCTCTTCCACGGTAATCATCCTTCCGCGGTACTCGATCATCTCCGGCTCTTTCTTCTTCTCCGGTTCTTCCTGGGTTTCTGGTGAAACGATTCTTCCCAGGGCTTCCATTCCACGAACGAAGTTCTCATCGCTTATCTCCACATCCTGCTTGTTTCTTCCAGATGTGACTCTTCCACCACGTCGGTAGTCTTCCTCACTTATGATGGGCATACGCACACCATCTGTGTGTACGATTGATGGTGTTCCCATCGCTGCTCTTCCACGTCTCTTCAAAGATCCTTTTCCATTGCCACTCTTTTGTCCAGCATTCCATGCATGCTTCACGTCATCCGTTACACGGGTCTCTTCCTTTTCCGTGGCATCACCAGTTCCTTCCGCTACTCCTCTGTCATAACTTTTCCTCCATTGTTCCATCGCATATGTCTTGATGCATTCCGTGCAAGAACATTTCTGGTGGTTTACCTTCTCCCTTGTACACTTTCGTACTCCGCACCAGTAGCACTTCTTTGTGCATCCGCCATTTGACTCTACCTCAAAGTCAAGCTCCATTACTTCCCAGTCGCTTTCGTCTGGGGTTGGCGGCTCTGTGCGCTCTCGACGTCTTCTCGAGCTTCCTTCTGGCTTCGTCTCTGGGAAACAAATCCAACATGCCCTAAAGCCATCTTGCTCGGCTTCTTGTACGTCCTTCCAGACCCACCGGCCTGGCTTCTTGTGTGACCCTTGGGCATGCCAGCAAGTAGCACGGTGATATACACGTGCACGGCTTCCCGTACTGATCTTCACGCGTCCAATACCTCGCAGGTTTTCCAAAATTCTTCCAAGCTTTGTCCATACCGAGATAACATACGGCACTGCGAGCAAAAATACGCATACCATCATTCCAACTTCAAACTTCGTGAAGTTTCCGTCCATGGCGCTCATACCTTTTTCCAAGGCTCCACAGGTCTCTACTTGGGCGTCAGATACTTCCTCCTTGAGCACTACTGCGGTAATCGGCTTCATCAAATGAAATACCTGTATGGCTCTAATGAGACTCTTGATTTGTCCACTTCCGACATACTCCTTCAGTTTCTTCTCTTGTTCATGCTTTTCATACTCTTTCTCTCCAGTATACTCCAAGTTTCCTTCTTCATCATACTCTACTTGAGACAAGTGACACAGTAGAAATGACCTTCGGGCATATGACAACTTCTTGGTGTTCAGATCCGCTACATTGAGCGCGGTTCGCACTGTACCAAGTTTTACAAGATTGTCTCGCACCCAATCTTGCAGTTGACACAGCCTAACGTCCACATGCTTCAGGCGTCCAACTCCTCGTCGTTGACTCCACTGTCGTGCAGATGATGAATCGCACCGTATCTCCACGCGTACAGGCGCGTTTACTAGGAACTCAAATAGCCTTCCGACTAGGATTGCTTCTCCACAAGTTCCACTTAGTGCATACAACTCTGCTTCACAGCTTGATGATGATGTGGCCTTCTGAGTCCTAGAAAATGATAACACTTGTACTCCGTTCAGTACAATGATTCCTGATGATGTACTCTTCCTTCGGGCTCTGTCCGGAATCTTCAGGCTTGCCCAATCACTGTCCGAATACGCTTCCACCACATGTCCTGCGTCCTTGGCAATTTCTTCGTCTTCATGGCCGTTCAACTTCGTGATCAACCGGCTTCCGATTTCGGTATACGGTAACAGAGTAGCCCTTGTGGCTGTTCCACTCAAATACAGAATCAAGTGCTTCAGACACTTTAGTGCCTGCACAGTCGGCTTCGACATACTTGATGCCAAACACTTTGAGGCATACTGAATGTCAATTCTGTCCTGTGCAAGGTACAAAATCGATCCGAGTCCAGATCTAAACCGTTTTGTCTCTTCAGCACTCAACTCCTTGGTCCGGTCTTCCTTCACCAGATCCACATGCTCTGGTGTGGCCTTACTCTTTAACTTTCCAAGGTCATACAACTCAATGAGCTTCCGAACATACTTCTCATTCGGTTGGACAACAATTCCTTCTCGGGTGAAGACATACTTCCTTTTGAGATATCGCATCTCTTCTCCACTTCCTACTCCATTCGCTGGGTACGGTCCTTCTTTCTCCACCTTGAATACCTTCTCCAGTTCTTCTACCAACCAAATGGTTTCCTCCTTTTCTCCTGCTAGTAGCTCGTCATCTACATGGATAGAGATACACAGCTTCCTTGTGGTGTGTCTAGCTAATGCGGGTACATGTACTGAGAACACGAATCCCAGTTTCTCAAGTATACTCCGCAAATGTTCATACCACCTTGTTGCGGCGTTTCTTTGACCAGGTAAGCATCTCTTGAGCCTCCACACTATTCCTTCTTTCAGGTTCGCGGCTCGCTTCATCCAATCACTAATTGTGATTAGCACCTCTTCTTGCTGCGGGACCTGAAGGTACGCGTCCTTTATATCAAGTACGACTACGACCCAGTTATACACCAGGTGTAACAACAAGACTAGGCGCGACGCGGCGTTGCTGGCCGTTGGGCTGAATGTCTCAGCTGTGCTGCTCGCACCTGCCCTGTACTCCCTGGCCACTATGCGGCACCTCCTTTTCCAACGTCCGTCACGATGCCTCCAGTCGTAGACTTCGCGCAAATCCATACGCTTTTCATCACCTGTTGCATTCGCCTCCATGAATTCCTCGATTACTCCTAGCTTGCTAAGGCGATTCAATTCCTCCACGGCTGCTTCCTGATCCAAGGCATCCAGTTCCTCTGGACTTAGTTCGGGTGGTGTTTCTCCTTGGTCATTCTTTGGAACTTCTTCCATCTCTTCTTCCATGAGATCTTCATACTCCACGTCTTCTCCTTCTACTGCCGTGAGATCCTCATGTTCATCCCAATGAAAGGGATCATCTTCCTGAGATACCCTGCCTG
Organism: Symbiodinium sp. CCMP2592; assembly: GCA_905221615.1. NCBI lineage: Eukaryota > Dinophyceae > Suessiales > Symbiodiniaceae > Symbiodinium > Symbiodinium sp. CCMP2592. The sequence continues at coordinate 2,733,575 of CAJNDT010000002.1, forward strand.
CGAACAAAGGCGGGTAGATTCCTCTTGAAGGCGATGATGGTGCTGATGGCATTTCTCGTGACTTTTTCGGTGATCCTTCGACTTCCTGTCCTCCTTCTACAGCTCTCTTCCTGAGGTCTTCTAGCATAGTATCATCACTGACACGTCCTTCTGGTTCTCCAGGTGGTGCGTCCTGCATTGAACTTCAACTCCGGGAATGAGAACTAGATCCCGTGCTGGTCATGCCTCCGTTTGAGGCCCTGCCTCCACTTGAGGCCCTGCCTCCACTTGAGGCTCCACTGGTGTCCAGTAGATCTAACAGTTCCTCGACTTGTTCCTCTTGGGACTGTCCTCGATCTTCCGCACGAACTACGGGTTCCTGTGCTGTTCCTTCTTCCTCTGCGATACTTGCCAATGCTGGGGCTGGTAACGGCTGTCTGGTATACGTTCCTTTTGGCTTCTTGGGGTTCCATGGAGTTACACTCAGCTTCAGTACTGGTTCCTTTCTCCATCCAGTGGCGATTCGCCTTACAGATCCTGTTGCCAAGATTCCGTCTTCAACTCCTACCAAGTGCATATCCTGAGAGTTCTTACCAAGGTAGATTCCTCCAATCCAATTCGCTGTTCCTTTCTTCTCGGGTTTCTTCAGCGCATACACATACTCTCCGAATGGGGCAATCTTCCCAAGGTAAGGTCTACCAACGACACTTTCGTAAGGGGTTGACCCTATCGCGGCGTGTCTGTGGTACCTGTTCAGCAACCATGACGCATGGCACAATCCCCAGGCCCACACTGCATGGCCTTCGGGAATCTCTATACCAAGCTTTCTTTCGGCTGCTCGTACCAAGCAAACTGTTTGGTTCCTCACCGTCTGGATAAACCTTTCCACTCTTGCCGTTCTTCCTTTCTGATACGGCTTGCTGTTTTGATCGTGTGTTTTGCGGTTCATCTTTCTTCGAGTTTCCACGATTGCAGCTATCAGTGATAACATTGCCTCTTCCGAATCTCCAACAAATCCGACTTCCTCCAAGTGTCCAAGACTGTGTACCCATTTCAACACTTTCTCCACGGTCTTTCTCTCCGTCTGCTTTCCAGATACCGGGATCACAACTGACATCCTTGTCCATGAACAGATTCCAACTAATGCTGGTGTGTCCTTTCCTTGTAGGAACATAAAATCCAACTGAATTATTGGATAAGGCACTCCCACTGAGTCCTTTCCTGCTTCGGGATTCTTCTTTTCGTGATCCTGCTTACTCTTGGCTTCCACGCATGACTCACACCAATGAGCAAAAGGTAGGTGTGTTGCTTCATGAGCAAGTCGCTCTTCTTCCGAGGGTTTGTACGGTTCTGCTTCCACTCGTACTTTCTCTTTCTCTTCGCTCTTTAGCTTCTGTGCAGATTTCTGCATCTCCAACTCTGACAACGGATTTCCGTCTCCATCGTAGGTTGGTCCCAATACTCCTTCGCTCCTTCCAGGGGCGATACTTACCGGTACCACCGGTGTACTAAGCTCTTCTGGAACTCTTCCTTCACCTCTAGCAAAAGGTGTTTCCGGTCCTCTCGAGACCATGATCGCTTCAAAGTCTCGACAGAAAGTGAAAAAGTTTCCACTCACTGCATGTAGGATAACACAGATCCTTTTTGGTCTCCCATGACACTCTGCAATTTCCACATTGTGGCTCCTGATAGAACCATAGTCCGAGTACAACTCGACTAGTGACCATTCACTTCCTCCTTCTGATATCATTGTCGTCCTGTACTTCCATCCTGGGAAAGCATCCTTCGGATCCATATAAGTCGTTCCTTGATACAAAATAAACGGTGTACCGTCTTCCATGATCGTCCAATTTCCACTGGGTGTACTGTCCAACAGTTCCCGTAGATAGTTTGGAATACGTACGGTGACGCTCCTCTCCACTGCAGTCCTACTGTCAGTGCTACTTCGTGAGCTTCCATCGCTCCGACTTGTTCCTCCCGTCCAACGGGTGTTACGATCATTTCCGACAACAGATAATCTACCTAACAAACAACAACTGTTCCGTTTGTAAAAGATCCTTGCGGTTGCTCTTCCATCTGGGCTAACCAAAACCATTGACGACACTGTAAGGTTCCACTGAACACTAAGAGCTTTCTCACCCTCAGGTACATCTGGCTGATACTCCAGTTTCCAGCCATTCTTCAGCAGTCTTCCCATCGACAACAGAATGTTTGTCGCATCGCTTACAATAAAGCTTTCCGAAATACTGGGGGCTGTCCAACAGTCCTCTCCTTGTTCCACTGCGATCACTGCCGTGACCATTCCTGCTGACCTAATTGCATTCCCTTGGGCATCCTCTAGCATGATACCCGTTGTTCCTGCGTTCATGCGTGTCGCTTTCGGATGTGACCTAGGTAACAAACTAGCATCCGATCCAGAATCCAAAATGATAATCTCAAGTGCTTCTTCGGGTACAGTCTCTTCTACTTGAACTGCTCGAACTACTTCGTGGTTGTCTACAACAAACCAGTCTCCGTCTTCATCCGTTGCATCCATCACATACCACTCTGCTACATCATGGAATTCTTCACGAACCATTCGAACTTTATCAGTCTCGGTCTCCTTTTTCTCCTCCGTCGCTTTGAGGTGAGACTCGATCCACTCATTCTCTCGCTTCACCGCATCATCGATGGCTTTCTGGTCGTAAGGTTTTCCTTCACTTTTCAGCTTCCTCTGTTGCCTCAGATAGTGTTCTTCTCCTGGATAATGTTCTGGTACTCGTGGGATTCCAGACTCTGTCGGTGGCGCAACTGGCTTGCACACCGGTTCCAGGCGTGTACCACAACCTTGGCAAATTCCAGTAGGTTCTCCAGATCCAAGTTCCTCATCTGAGTCTGTAAAACCTGGACTGGGTAGTTCACCGAAAAATGGGTTGGTGACTTCTTCACCTTCTGCAGTTCCATCTGCAACATCTCGAACCATACGGATGGTGTTGACATACGTGATGTCAATGTCGGACTCATCTTCTGAATTGATTGGGAAGGTCTCCGGATATTCTTCTGGCGGCGTAGCTATGTGGTAAAATGGTTTTGGGTTGAATCCACTTGATCCGCTTGACACTCCTACTCTCCGGGTGACAATCCGTGGGTCCGGTCGGCTTGTCGTCTGGCGAATACTACCAGTTTCGACCACATTAGGCTTCGGGTAAGGTTCTTGGTTCGGTGGATTGTTGGGATACGTTTCCGCTTGGGACTGTTCTTCGGCTTCCACGTTACGAACAGAATGTCTGTTGGGGCATTCATTTCCCCAGTGTCCTTCCTGATGACAAAGTCTACAAACTGTCCTTCCAAGTCGTTTTCCTTTTCCTTTCTTTCCTTTTCCTTTACTCTTTCCTTTGCCTTTCCGGCCTTTTCCACCTTTCTTACCTTTACCTTTTCCTCTACCTTTACCTCGGCCTTTACCTTTGCCTCTACCTCGACCAAACCTGCTGAATCCTCTACCTGCCTGCATGGCTCCGAATCCTCCAAACATCTTGCCATAACCTTTCTTGCCTTTTCCTTTTCCGCCTTTTCCTTTCCATCCTTTTCCTTTGTACTCTACTCTGTTCACTTCCATTGCTTGGTGTCCTCCACCAGTAGGGGCATTCTCTACTGCTCCTAGGTACTGTTGACCATGTCCTGATTCGAGGGGTTGATATACTTGGTTCGGCATCCAGCTTCTCGTAGTCCGCTCGTAGACTAGTACGCTTTCTTTGACTTGGCTGTATGTTGTTTTATCCGTAAGCTGAAGATGGATGTGTTCCTTCAAAGGACTAGGAATACATCTCAAGAGAGTCGACAGGAGAATCTCTCGAGGGTAGCTCACTCCACTACATCTCTCATAGTCTTTGACTAGTTCTTCCAGCTTCGAAATCTGTGCCACAGCACTTAGTCCGGGTGAAAAGTTTGGGTATCCATGAATCGCTTGCATCAAAGCTAGACTCCGACTTCTCGTACTCGGCTGATACATCCTCAGCAATGACTTCCACAAAGCAAATCCATTCCGGGATCCAGCGATACTGGGATCTCGTGCATGCTGCTTCGTGGTTCCTGACAACCAAGAATTCAATAGCGAGTACAACTTCGTTGACATAGTCTGATACGTTTCATCCGAGAAAGTAGCTGGTAGTACTTCATGGTCTCCCAACTTCTCCAAATTCTTAAAGGCATCCGAATATTTGGGTTCCGCATACGCAAGAATATTATAAAGCTGTTCTTTGAAGTCCATGAAATCTTGTGCATCGGTTTTACCTCCACCAAATGATGGTGGTCTTCCCAACATCTTCACTGCACCTTCTAATGCCTTAGAGAGTATTCCTTCATACGAACTTCCTGCATTTCCTTGGTTTCCAGAATAGGTAACTAGCTGGTGAATAGCTTCTGTAGTCACTCTGGAGTTCTGAACCAATTGCCCAAGTATCTCTTGAGTAGGTACCATGCCTAATCCATCTCCATCTACTCCATCTTGTACTGGCACTCCGGCGGCTGCTGCTGGTTGTGCAGCTTGAGGTCCTTGCATAGCTTCCGTCCTGACAAGCAAACAGACAAGTACCATTGATCTGAATTTCCGCTTGCATCCACTCACTTTACGTCTCCAACGAATACCATGCATCCGGTTAACTTTCCTTCGCATACAAGGTAGATGTGTGACAATATCCCTGTTGCGTGTCACTCCTTTTTGCATTCTTCCGCAACTCCAGATGAGCAGAAATGCTATCAGTACAGGCACAGCGTTTGCTGTACGCAACTTCGTACACTGGGCAGCGAGTTGCTCAAGCGCCTCACAGATCATTCTTGTCGATTTGCTCTGCTGGTTCACTTCTTCCAGCTTCTTCCTGCTGCTTTTCTTTAGCGGTCTTACGGCGTTTTGGTTCGTCGATTTCCGACGACTCCGAATTCTCCACAGGGGATTCACTTTCGCTGGCCTCATCCGACATCTTACTGTCACTGCCTGCTTCGTCCTGCATGGTGTCCCTGACAGGCGTCTTTTCCGGCACTGCGGGTGCTTCTGGTACTGTAGGTTCTTCCGGAACGGCTTCCTTTGGAACTTCTTGATCTTTTCCTGCATCCGCTTCCGGGGCATCCAAGATTTTCTTTGCTTCACGCGACTCCAACGTTTTGCGTAGCTTGGCCTTGTGGCGCTCTTCGTACTTCTGCCGAAGCTCCTCTCGGGTTGGTGCTTCCGGGCTAGGCTCGTCCAGAACCACCACATTCTTTTCATCCTCTTTGGCTGTCCAGATACTGGGCTTCTCTGGCTTGGTCTTCTTCTTCGCTGTAGCTGCTTGGCTTGCTTCCTTCTTCCGGTTGGCTTGCTCTTCTCGATACAGAACTGGAAAGTCTCCTTCGTCCTTTGCCTGCTTCCAGAATCGCTTGTTACTCTCCGCGACTTCCCTGGACATACTCCCAAAGTCGCAAAGTGCGAGCATCGGGAAAAATCTTTTGTACGGATTCGTAGTATCTCCTTGGAATCCGGGACGAGTGATTCCTCGCATCGGGTACAGTCGCCTCGTCTTGTTTCCACGATCCAGTATCGTGAGCATTGGCTCGTACAGGCAAAAGCATAGCTGGCTGAACTTGCATGCCTTCTTCCAATGTCCACCATGCCAACACAGCGAGCACAAACTTTTTCCTGGAGGTAAGCTTCCATACACAGTACGTCTCCGGGTAGTCTCTGTTGGCTCGATGTCCAAACGACCCTTTCCTGCAGGATGCATACTCCATACTTCCGTGAAGCGTCCGGCACCTTTACACTCTCGGCGAGACGGGATGAGTCGTACACTGTAGGGTTCCAGCTGGGCTTGGATTGTCTCATAGTCTTCATACGAAGTGATCTGCCAAGGGAACTCCCATAGGGGCTGACACTCTCCGTCTTTCTCTCCAATCCCGCGCATAGCCAATCCAGAAAGGATTTGTACCAACTCCTTTGTCCAAGTTGGACTGAAAGGTTCTGACCCAGGTAAATACTCTTCTCCGCTTCGTAGAGGGCGATTCTCGTCGATGTCTTCTTCATAAATTCTTTCTGTCCACTCCCATCCTGGGGTTTCCTCAGGCGGTTGCTTCTTACCTTTTCCAGACCTTCTTTGCTCTGGAAGCTTCTTCTCTTTCTCCTTTCCAGCCTGAGCATCCGTTCCCAACTTGGGCATTTTCCTTGGCATCGCTTTAACAGCGGGTTCAGCTGGTTCCGGTGCTTGAGTAGTTCCATCGTGGATGGATTGCAAGATCTGAAGTAGACCCTTTTCTTCTCCGTGGCGTACTGCGATGTTGAGGGCTTGTCCCATGGCACTTTGCAGTCTTTCCGATGCCACAATGAATCCACTTTGAGCCTTCTCCACATTCCTGCAAGCTTGGAGCCAATTCTCCTCGGCCTTACGAGCGTTTTCCACCTGCTCGTCTTTCCGAGCTCGTAGCTTGTCCACGACTTCAAGGGCTTTGTTGCGGTACCATTCTTCCGCCGAGTCCAGTGCTGCTTCGGGTACCTTGAGCTTTGCTTGCTGCTTGTTAGCTTCCTGAAGTGCTTTGGCCATACGCTCCGATTCTTCCACTGCGCGAAGGCGTTTGGTTTCTTCCTCCAGTGCTCGTTGCTTTTCTTTCGTCTCAGCTTCCAAGATCCGCTTTTGCTCTTCCAGATCGGCCAACTTTCTCTTCCGAGACTCTGCCTCGGACTTCTTCTCTTCTTCTTCCTTAAGAGCTTCGAGTTGTTCTGTCTCTTGATCCTTTCCTGGGGGATCATAGAAAGATCTGGGCTTGAATTTCTGATTGTTCTGCAACATCCGGCTGTAGATACTAAGGAAGGGGGGTTGATACTTTCCGTCAAGTCTGAATCTCTTATACTCTTTCTCAAGCAACATGACGTTCTCAATCGATCCTGCCACTTCCATAGCTTCATCCAACTTACGTCGAACACCTTGAGGACTGGTGGCTTCTTCTTCCTGTTCCTTCCTAGCCTTCTTGGCTTTACGGCTCTGCTTGGCTTCTTTCCTGGCAGTCTTCTTTTCTTTCTTCTTTTCTTCTCGCGACTTTCCTCCAGTTGTACCTGGAGTCTTTGCTGGAGTACTTTCAGCTTTCCTTCCTGGCGTCTGCAGGAGGTTAGCTTGCTCCACCAAGGTAGCTCGCCTCTCTTCTGCACTTTGCCGCATTTCTTCCAACTCCGCATTCCGGTCCACCATGACATCTTCATGTACAGGCCTTGCCACTCTAGGCAACGGTTCATGTTCCGTGACTCGGGATACTTTCTGGTGAGGTTCATCCTGGAAGATCTCACTGTCTTTGAGTTCCATAGTTCCTGCCGCTGGGACGAGAGATCCTTCTTCCGATCGTTCTCCCATCCTTGGGGATACAATTGATCCCATACACAATCCGAAATTTCCTCTTCGAGGGTAAACGGCTGAGGTCGAATAACAAGGTGAGACGTGTTCATCCACAAGCAACTTGTTTCCTGAATCCTTCCTTGGCTCAGCGTGATACTCATACACAATAGCAAGAGGTCCTGGTACATCTTCTCCATGATCACCTTCATGGCGAACTCCAAGATTTACTGTCCAGTTTCCAGGTATCCTTGTGTACTTCTTCCGGTTCCAATCCGGTTTCCTTCGGCCCACAGGTTTCCTGGATCTTCAGGCTTCCTTGCTCCGCTACCAAGTTAAACTGTAAAACCCTGAGCGGTCACGCTTTTACTCTTGAACCAAAGGCGCTGCATCGGTCACATAGTATACAGCTATACAATACTATACCGTAGCCTGGGCTCACCAAAGGTGTGGGGCGTTCCTATGTACAGAATTCAACACCCCCGCCCGTAACTAGAGTGCCCTGCAGCCCGCCTCGTCCCGGAACCCCGGGCCCCCCCTTCGCCCTGCCCAGGTCGTCGCCTTCATTGATCCGCAAAGCTTCTCACTCGGAGTGCTGGCCGTGAGGGTTTGGTGTTGGAAGGGATTTCTGGGGTTTTCTGTCGTGCAAGTGTGCTCAGGAGTGCCTCGCTGCTGTCTGCATGTGAGCTAGCGTGCATGTGCTCCCGAGCCCCACCCGGAAGCCCCGGGCCCTCTCACGCCGTCCAGGTCCGAAGTCTTCAGTGGCGCCGGCTTCATCGATCTCGCAACGCCTGGACCTTGTGTGTGATGCGCAACTCCTTGTTTCTTCGATGCAGTCCGAGCGCAGATCCTCACAGTGCTTGCCGGGGGGTTTGGAAGGTCGTTCGTGTGTGTGTGTGTGTGTGTGTGTGGGTGTGTGTGTGTGGGTGGTGTGTGTGTGTGTGTGTGTGTGTGTGTGTGTGTGTGTGTGTGTGTGTGTGTGTGTGTGTGTGTGTGTGTGTGTGTGTGTGTGTGTGTGTGTGTGTGTGTGTGTGTGTGTGTGTGTGTGTGTGTGTGTGTGTGTGTGTGTGTGTGTGTGTGTGTGTGTGTGTGTGTGGTGTGTGTGTGTGTGTGTGTGTGTGTGTGTGTGTGTGTGTGTGTGTGTGTGTGTGTGTGTGTGTGTGTGTGTGTGTGTGTGTGTGTGTGTGTGTGTGTGTGTGTGTGTGTGTTGTGTGTGTGTGTGTGTGTGTTGTGTGTGTGTGTGTTGTGTGTGTGTTGTGTGTGTTGTGTGTGTGTGTTGTGTGTGTTGTGTGTGTGTGTTGTGTGTGTGTGTGTGTTGTGTGTGTGTTGTGTGTGTGTGTGTGTGTGTGTGTGTGTTGTGTGTGTGTGTGTGTGTTGTGTGTGTGTTGTGTGTTGTGTGTGTGTTGTGTGTTGTGTGTGTGTGTGTTGTGTGTTGTGTGTGTGTGTTGTGTGTGTGTTGTGTGTGTGTGTGTGTGTGTGTGTGTGTGTGTGTGTGTGTGTGTGTGTGTGTGTGTGTGTGTGTGTGTGTGTGTGTGTCTGTGTGTGTGTGTGTGTGAGTGTGTGTGTGTCTGTGTGTGTGTGTGTCTGTGTGTGTGTGTGTGTGTGTGTGTGTGTCTGTGTGTGTGTCTGTCTGTCTGTCTGTCCGTCTGTCTGTCCGTCGGTCTGTCTGTCGGTCTGTCTGTCGGTCTGTCTGTCTGTCTGTCTGTCGATGTAAGATAGGGGCCTTAATAATTACCGACTCGACCTTCAAAGGGATCCTTAAGGGTTCCTTTGAGGGATGTTGAGGGTTAAGGGGCCTTAATGATTACCTATACTATCTTGAGGGTGTTTGCGTGTATGATTGCAGTAGAATGGGCAGCGGAGTGGTCTACACGAGCCCAACCCTATCATCCTGCAACGCTTAAACACGAAAGCCTCCCAATCCTCAGCCCCAAACTATGAAAGCCTGTAGCCCGAATCCTAAACCTTAAACCGTAAACCCCATTAATGTTAAAACGCATGCCGAAAGCTGCAACCCCCACCCTGGCCATGAGATGCCGTTATTGGAAGGGGGTTCTAAGGTCTTCACGAGGGTTTTGGGGCACAGGGTTTCGTGCTGCGTTGATGTAGTGCGCAGTAGTAGCAGCAGTAGTAATACTTGGAGGGTCGGGGGACTTAGTAACTGGTTATTTGAGGGACTTTTAAGTACCATAACCCCAATTAGGGTCCCCTTTAGGGTACTTATAAGTCTACCTACTACCTACTTACTAAGTCCCCCGACCCTCCAAGTAGTAGTCAAACTCCTGACCCGAACCCCCCCGGCACTCTGAGAGGTGCGAGCTGAAGTCGCCCCTGACAACCTGGGAGCTGCTTAGAGGATCATGGGACTTAGGGGTTTACTTTATAATATTCTATATATGAACCCCAAAAAGGAACCACTATGGGGCCTATGAGGGTTTCAGGGTTGCTTAGAGGACCATGGGACTTACTTGGAGGGTCGGGGGACTAAGCAAGTAGGTAGTAAGTAGACTTACAAGTACCCTAAAAGGGACCCTATTTGGGGCTATGGTACTTATAAGACTAAAAAGCCAGTTAGGAAGTCCCCCGACCCTCCGAGTAGGGGTTTACGGTTTAGGTTTCGGTGTTTAGGGCAGTTTAGGGTTTAAGGTTGAAGGTTTAGGGTTTTAGGTTGTGGACGTGGTAACTAGGGTTCGGGGTTTGTTTTAGAGTTTACAGATAAGGTAGCTGTATATTCAAATTTGCTTATAGCAGCCAAAGTACGTATAACCCGAAGTCTTATGATCTTCCAAGTGCCGTTTCACCCTGGCCCTACGCTTGCGGTTTCAATATGCGCAGCCGGCCGGGCTATTTTCAAGATCGACAAAGGCCTGCAGTGCAGGGTTTGCGGTTTTCGGCTCGACTTGCATTTCTACCGTAACACCTCAGCACGGCCAGTGCTTGGTAGGATCCGGTCCATTTGAAGCTTGATCCTTAGGTGAGGACTACACCATAGATCCATAAACTATAAGGCCCTAAACTCTGAATCCTAGCCCCGCACTCCCCCCACGCTGTTGTCAGCTCCACACCCTACTTGCCCGATTTTTGGCTTAGGGTTTAGGGGTTTAGGGTTTAGAGTTGGACTCTTGGTCAAGCTGCCTACGTACTGCCTTTAACCCTACGGCTTTCCCCCCGCCCAAGAAGTTCCACTGTCTGTTCATACCCGAAGAACCCAGGAGGTCAGCTCATTGGTGACAGCGCTGTGGTGTCTCTTCCTAGGGCACTGTCGTCTTCATCAGCGACGCCGTCTGTCCTCTTTCTTACCTTTGGTTAGTAGGGAATGGAAGAATGGTAGTAATAGCTATAGCTATAATTGTGCCCCATTGCTCCATTCCCTGCTAACCAAAGGTAAGCTTTACCGTCACCACCTCTGCCATCGTCATGAAATATCCAGACCGCTTCGATAGAGGGGTGGGGGGGGGTTGTTGTTCATGGATTTGGGGAACAACAACCCCCCCCCCCCCCCCCCCCTTGTTGTTCCCCTTTTGAAGGAACAAACCCCCCCCCCCCTTGTTGTTCCCCAAATCCCCTAACAACAACCCCCCCCCCACCCCTCCCTATCGAAGCGGTCTCGAAATATCGTCGACATAGCCAAAACCCCGGCCAGGGGTTGAAAGTTTAGGGATTAGGGTTTGGGCTTAGGGTTTAGGGATTCGGGTTTAGGGTTTAGGGATTAGGGTTTAGGGTTTAGGGAAGCACACCTAGATCGAAGGCCCTTCTGACTTGATCGTGCGTTTAGCTATAGACTGCCGCGCCGCAGCGTTCCCAAATTCAGTGACGCGGGTCTCCTGCACAAGGGGAAAGTGCGCCATGGCGCACAAGAGCCTCAGCTGTGTACAAAAGCGGATCAATTCTCAAGGGGTTGAGTCGTATCAATGAACCATTGCTAGACGAAGCTTGTGCCCTTAGATCGGTTTGCTTAATGCTGTTTTTTCTATGTCTTAGTATATAGAGGTTCCGAGTTAGGGGAATTTGAGGGACTGGTTTGAGGTTTACGGTTTAGGGCTTAAGCCTCCGTTTTGCGGGCACTTAGTTGTATGAAGATGGCATAAAGGTGGAGAGGCTGATCGGCGATGTTTATGCCTTGTGGCTTTCGCAAGATCTTGCTGCTGGGTTTAGTTGCAATCAATAACAAGCCTTAGTTGTAGTATTGAGCGAGCTAGGAGTGTGATCGTGTGCCCTGCAACTTGTGGAACCTTGACTTAATACCCTCAACCCTTCGAGCCCTGAACCATAAACTCCCAACCCTCTAAAAGCTTGACTTTCGGCTACCCGGACTGGGTCGTCAGGTGATACGATTGATGATATACACCACAATTACCCATAACCAGGAATCTACCATAGTTCCCATAGTTTAGGGTCCTTAAAGTAATGCAGGGTTCAGATCATCAGCCGTAGAAGTTGCCTGTTTTTGAAAACAGCTCACTTCAGAGCTACGGGTCGGGATCGAGGAAGTCATACATCAAGCCCCGACAGCCCGTAAACCCAAGACTGAAGCCCTAAAGCACTAAACCCTCAATTCCTGAATGCTCAGCCCCGAAACCCTAAACCGCGAAACCTTTAAACCCTAAACCCAGTTTTAAAAAAAAAGTCAATCAAGAAACTCTGAGCTCTGCCCCCAGAATTTGTAAGCCCTTCTTAGACCATATGTGGGGCTTAGGGCAAGGAGATGTTTAGGGTTTAGGCGTGTAGGGTGTAAGATTTAGGGAAAGGCTTGAACATCATGATCCTCTGTTTGTTAGGATTCAACACAGAGTTTGGGTTTGTGTCGCTATTCGGGCCAATTTCCCCCGCGATGGCAGGGCTTCCGACCATTCGCTTTGGGCTTTTCGAGCAGCATCGAACAAGTCTGCGCCGCATCTGGGAAGGGTTCAGAACGGGAAACTTCCTATTCATCTCCATGGATACATTGTGCGAAGGCTTGCCTCACATGAAGAACAATGAGTTCCTGCATGGGAGCAAGACGGTGGCAACATTGGGTTGCAAAATCTGCTCGATGTTTGCCGCGGCGCGGCTGACCCGATTCTCGCGATACTCCGGAGAGATTTCATTCTCCGAAACTCGCGCTCCTCGTACCGGAGAGCGACCCGGATCCGATCTTCCTCTTGTCCCCACCGCGATGAAGGATCTAAACCCTAAACCCTAAACCCCAAAACCCAAAACCCTAAACCCTACACCCCATTGATGCGGTGCATCACGGCCGAGGGAGCTCGAGGATCCCATCACATCAAATCTCAGTGCGCTGGGAATAGGGACCACTTCAGGGGTTTATAGGGTTGGGTTTTTTAGGGTTTAGGGTTTAGGGATATTGCGGATGAATCGGGTCCCTTTAGGCTCCCTGCTGTAGGGCCCGAATAAGTACGAATACTGTTTTGGGCGTTGTTATGTAGAATTATAGCATAATGGCCCCCAAACCGAATTCTAATTATTAAGGCCCCTATGTTCGGGTCCCCAGTCATTTCTGAAACCCCCACGTCACATAAAGGCCTATGAACCTTGAGCAAAAACCCAGCACCCTTTGTAAGGAAAGATGCTGAAGTGGCCCCCACCTTGTAATAGTGACTATAACTATTATGATTATATTCGGGCTCTATTATATTCCTATCATACCACTATTACAGGGTGGGGGCCCTTCTTCTAAGGAAAGATGCTGAAGTGGAGTCTGCCACATCGCCGGACTCCCCCGGTTCCGAGGCTCCTCCTGAACTGCAGGGCTTCATGGCTTAGGGTTTAGGGCTCAGGGTTTAGGGTTCAGGGTTTAGGGTTTAGGGTTTAAGGGTTTAAGGGTTTAGGGTTTAGGGTTTAGGGTTCAGGGTTTAGGGCTTAGGGTTACGGGTTCAGGGTTTAGGGTTTAGGGCTTAGGGCTCAGGGTTTAGGGCTTAGGGCTTAGGGTTTATGGCTTAGGGTTCAGGGTTTAGGGCTTAGGGTTTATGGCTTAGGGTTCAGGGTGTAGGGCTTAGTGTTGAGAGCTTAGGGTTTAGGGCTTGAAGGTGTCCATCTTGAGCAAAGTAGGGGAGCTCGGGAGTCTCTATTCATGCCGCATCTTGTCGGGGATGTTCGTTGCGGGATCAGGATTTCCGATCTGTGGTGCCTAAACCCCGGACCTGAATCCTAAATCGCTGGGATTTCGGACTCACAGCTCAGATGCCCGAATTCGGGTTTAGGGTCTGGGGGTTTAGGGTTTAGGGTTTAGGGTTTAGAGTCTGGGGTTTCCAAAAACCTCTGGAAGGCCACAACCCGAGCTTTTCGGTAGAAGTTTCACGTTAAGCGCCGTGGCATCATAACAGCCTTGATTTCTTTATCAGGTTCCCTTGGTAGACAGCCATAAGCCCATAGCCACTCGGATCCTTGAACGAGTCTTGCAGAGCCTGTTTCTTTCTAACCGGTTTTTATTTTCGATTTTTACGTACCATAACCCCTATCAGGGTCCCTTTCGAGGGTTCTTATAAGCCTACTTACTACCTCCAAGTGGTGTAAAGGAAACCCTAAAACCCCAAACCCGAGAACCCCGGGATCCAAATGCCCAAAGCCGACAGTTTTTGCCATAAGCCTACCCATATAGGCCCCATAATAGTTCCTTCTTGGGGGTTCATAAACAAGTTCAAAAGGGTAAGCCCAAAAAGGAACTACTACGGGGCCTATGGGTAAGCCTAAGCCTAAAACCCTACCTAAGTCTAAGAAGATCTCGGTCCCTGTCCCTCTCTGGACTGGCTCTTGTCGTGGAACTTAGTTTAAGCGAGCGCACAAGATGTGGGTGGTTGTCAAAATTATGGTCCTGTTTTGGGTCCCTATTATAATACGGCACCTAATATTTAGGGTACCCAATTAGGGACCATAATTTTGACAATTACTCATGTATGCATAGCAAAACCGTCTTTTTTTTGGTTTCGCGTCAGCTGAAGTTACGTGCCTCAGCGAGAGAGCAAGAGAGCAATGCCTCTTTCTTCGAGGGTTGCAGGACCGTGTGTTGCTTCTGATGCGAAGTGCGAGGGCTTTTTGTTGATCGAGCATCAATAAGGTATTGCAGCATAAGCCTAAAATGCGCGATGTTTATTTCATCTCTTTGCTTGCAGCTGAAGCCGTTCGAGACCCTAAATCCTGAACCCTAAGTTCCTAAGCTCGAAACCCCAACCCTAATATCCGGAAATCCCAGCCCCATATCCTAAACCCGAAGTCCGAAATCCAACCATAATAAGCGTCAGCAGCTCTCCGTAAACCTGTGCAGAACCTGAAGCCCCCTATGTGCGTTACTCTCCGGTTACGGTGAATTGTGAAGCTTCCGTGCAGCTTGCGGCTGAGCGGTCATTCAGTGTTCTGAATTTCGTTTATCGCATCATCTCCACTTGGTAGTTTGTGATCTTTGGGATAAGCCGGACAAGCTGGCTTGGAGCCGACACAGCCTTTTTGCATAATGTTGCGGTTTTAGTCTGCGGTAGGATCCCTTGGGATCATGGCGTCTCCATGTGGGGATCCGAATGGTCCTTCTGATGACTCGGGATCTGAGCCCAGGGCCAATAACCTCGTAGTGGAGTAGGTAACGTTTAACCTCTTGGTGGTAGTATAGCCCCAATGTTTAATCCTTATATACCCGAAAAGGTTAACCTTTAGTTCCCCATGATACCCGACAAGTAGGATAGTCAATAAGGACGCGGCCCAGCTGAGTGAGATTCGGCGAAACCCCATGAAATGGCCACGGTCGAGAAGGATCAGATATGGGCGATGCCGGCGAGTTTGGTTGGGGGCTTGGCAGCTGAGACAGCCCTGGTGCGTCAAAGCTCAGTGCGCTGGGGGCCTAATCTGCGAGATGTCTACTTCATCCCTTTGCTTGCAGCTGAAGCCGCCGTCGAACTGAATGCCCAAACACCAGCCTCTAAATCCTGAACCCTAAGCCCGAAACCCCAACCCTAAATCCTAGACCGAAACCCGAAGCCCGAAACCCAACCCTCAATCCTAAACCCCAACCCGAAACCCGCAATCCTAAACCTAAACCCTGAAGCCCCTCCCTCAATCAGCCCAGAGACTCCAATACCCCTTAATTAGGGAATATTCCTTAAATTAGGATGATAGGATCCCTAATATGATTGAAGGAGTATTCCCTAATTAAGGGATATTGGAGTCTCTGGGAGAATGGTAGTCTGGAGGCTCTCGGCTAATAGACACGAGGGACAAACACATAAAAGAAGCCCTACCCTCGGCATATAACCCTAAAATAGGAGAGCTCATGTGGGTGGTTGTCAAAATTAGGCTCCCTTTTTGGGTACCCTCAATATTCGGTGCCGTATTATAAGGACCCAAAAAGGGACCCTAAAGGCGCAAGGTTCTTGAATCAAGTTCCCACATTACCGTGGCAGGATTTCGATCCTAAACCCTATAAGCCCTAAACCCTAAGCCCTACGCCCTAAGCCCTAAGCCCTAAACCCTTATGGCCCCTTTAAAAGAGCCCTATCGTGGGCAGGGGGTCGATCCTGATGTGGAGTCGGCTCTCGAGTACCTTCAGATGCTTCAGGACTGGAGCCCGTTGGCCTGTTAGGCATTCCCCGAGACTCCAATATCCCTTAATTACGGGATATACCTTAAATTACATTGGGATCCCTTAAACCCTAAACCCTAAGATTTAAGGTATATGCCTTCATTAAGGGATATTGGAGTCTCTGGGTTGGCTCATGGGTAATTATAAGGGTTCCTTTAAGGGTCCCTGTTAAAGGGATCTATAGGGATTCTATAAGGGTTGTAGGCCTGGTAGGCATTGGGTTGGGCTTTAGGGGTCCAGGCGGTTTAGGGTTGAGGGCTTTAGGGGTTTAGGGTTTAGGGGTCTAGGCGGTTTAGGGGTTTAGGGTTTAGGGTTTGGGGTTTAGGTCGTGGAGGTTCATGGGTAGTTGCACGTGGGGTTATATGCCCCTTAGCATGAGTCACAATGATCGTGACCTTACTTCTTATACCTAGTCGTCGAGTTGGTAACCTTTAGCCTTTTTTGTGGTTAGTATGGTCCCTATAAAATCCCCATATAACCAAAAAGCTTAACTTTTAGCTCCCCATGATACCCGACAAGTGGGTATAACAACCCGTGAGCCTCCAAGTAGGGGCCTGATTAATTCGAGGAGCGCTTCGGGCTCCTTAATGGCGTATTTTTTCAAAAAATGGAACCCCTAAAGAATCATAGCGGTAATTGTCTTAGGCTTCTACGATCTATGGTAAACTATCCCAGACCTCTGAAAGGACCTAGAAAGTAAACCCCCCATTCAGGAACCTTAAACTACTGTACTCAAGGATTCTTTATAGGAGCTACTTTGTAGCTACTTTTCAGAAAAGCAGGCAGGATACGGGAGGGCGCGAAGCTTAAACATACGATTAAGCCGAACAAGCCTCGGGTTGCATGATAAGACAGTAAAACTCTCCTCCCGCTCTGGTGTGTTTGGTTCGGGATTTGGGCGTGCTTTGGGTCTTTGGCATTGTCATCATGCTTCCCACCCTCCCCCCCTGGAGTGGGGTGGTGTGGTTCGAGGTTTTGGTCCGGTTGCGGTCAGTCACAAGGATGTGGGCCGGGCGGGTGTGCGGGTGAGGGATAGGTCCTGTCGGCGAACCAGGCTGAATGGGAAAAAACAGGATCATGCAAAGCATATGCGTGACGAGCATGCATGCACGCATGCACATTTACATTGTGCTTGAACTTGCTCTCGGCTGCATGTGTACATGACACCATTGCATCATACGTGCGCTCAGCCCGACATATACATGCTTTCGTACGTAAGTACTTGCATGCACAGGGTGGAAAGGATGAACAGGCGAGTCTGGCACAGCGTATAAACAGTTGCTTGTTAGCATGCTCTGTCCTGGAAAGTAGTGGCATGACCATCATACAGAACTAAAGCACTATCAACAATAAACAAGATACAGATAGCTGTCATGCATGGTCACTTGGTTTTAGGATGGAAGCTGTGATACCGCTCATCATGGAGAGCCTAGGGGGTAGGTCCTTTTTCGGGGTATTGGCTCCTATTAACCTTAGCCCTCATACCCTAAACCCCGAGATCCTAAACCCTCGAACCGTAAACCCCCTGAACCTCTGAACCCTGACTCCTTAAAACCTAAACTGAACTCAGAGCGTCCTGCCCTTGAAAGGAAGGCGGCATGTTTGCTGGCAAGGAACCGCTCTTGGCAAAGATGCAGGTCCTGCCGTCTTCCATATTAGGGTTTAAGCTTTTAATGAATTTGAATGGTTGCCCAGGCTTAACGTAGCGATTGGGGTCTTACTTTGGAGGTTCATGGGCAGTTTTAAGTGTTGGTATATGTAAGGGGGCTATGATTAGAACCCATATTGGGGGGTGTATAATCCCACTAATAACCATTAGCCATTAGACTATCGGGGCTATAAGTCCACTAAGAAGATCGGAAGCTTCCACGACTGACTGAGAGATCCCGAATGCAAGCCCCCGAAGACTGCTAAAAAAGTAGGGGTACTTCGGGATTTAAGTTTACCGTTTCGGGTTTGTGGTAGTTCATTTCTCTACATTCGGGTCCTGTCGTAAGTCCCTCAAACAGCACGGCACCCTTATAACAAGGACCCTAGGAGGGACCCTTTTTTAGATCCATGCAATCTTGCAAATTTTAGGGGAGGGCCTGGGGGCTCCTTGTCCTTATGTAAACGGTTGAGGGTCTAGGGTGTAGGGTTTAGGGTCTAGGGTTTACGGTTTAGGGTTAACATCAACCCACCTGCAAAAGAAGCAGAAGGTCTAGCCACAAACAAGCATCCACTCGGAACCCCTAAGGTACCCACAAAATTCTCTCAAAGTTGCACGGGCACGGGATTCCAGGAAACCCTAAAGCCTCACCCTTAAAGAACCTCAGTAGGCCCATACACCCTAAACTCAAAACCCTAAAGCCCTCAGCCTAAGTCCAATAAACCCTAAATGCCAGGAGCTGGCGAAGCAGGGGGTCCATCCGATGGAGGTCCTTCAGTCCATGCGCTTCTTGGACAACCTAGGGTTTTAGGGGTTCGAAGTTGAGGGTTCAGGGATTCGGGGTTTAGGGTCATCCCAGTGGCTGCAAGCACCACAAGCAAGAAGAAGCAGTCATAGCAGTAAGAACAAGACGAACATGAAAAGCAGTAGCTATCCAACCCTAAACCCTAAGCCGAACCCTGGCGCAAGAATCGAACCCACCCTTGACCTTGAAACAGCCGCGTAGACCCAGGAAGGGCGCCCACGGAGGAGAAAATGGAACCCGTGCTGGCTAGCTTTGACCTCGAGGGAATCACAAGGCCGCTTGTTTCGGGAGCAGCGTTTTATGTTGGAGTTTAGGGTCTTCGAGTTTTAGGGGTTTGGGAACCCATGGCTTTAACCCTAAGACCCAGGCCCGTCACCGGAAAGAGCCGGGATTTTGGATTTACACTACTTAGAGGATCATGGGACTTAGTAAGTAAGGTTATAAGTAAGTTATAATTAGGATAACCCCACTTAGGGAACTTATAACCCCAATTATAACCTACTTACTAAGTCCCATGATCCTTTAAGTAGAGCTCAGGTTTAGGTTTTGGCGTAGGTAGGGCCACGAGCAAGGCCAAGCGGCTCTAAGCATGCATAGACACCTCGCTAGACCCCCCTACCTGCATCCCCAAACCCTCAAAATAGTAGGTTATGACCCCCTAATTATAGGGTAACCTGGTATAACCCTGAAAAAGGTGGGTTTTTCGGATCTGCAACTAAACCCTCAACCCGTTCAAGCCTCCAACCCTAAATCTGCAGGTACATAGCTGACAAAGCCTGCAAGAAGATTGTCGTGATGTGCGGCGCCGGAATCTCCACCTCTGCAGGCGTGAGTTGCGCATGGGTTGTCCCGACGAAACCCCGGTTCCCTCACACCCGAAGCCCCAAACCCCGAAAACCTATGCCGGAGGGTTTCGGGCTTAGGGTTTGCCCTGAAGCTTTTGGTGTTTCTTTTTAGGCTTACGTGGAGGTTCACGAGTAGTTTGAAGGGGCGTATGAGTAGGGCAACTGTAAATGTAACCCCGATGAGGGGACTTAGTAGACCCAACCTATGACTACTCATGAACCTCCCTCCAAGTGGGGTCTAGAGCTTTGGCCCGAATCCATCATACGAACTCCCAGCTTTTATTAGTCAGGCGCACCCAGCCAGCGTACAAGTGCGAAAGCTATTGGTACCGGGATTTAGGATTCTACTACAACTTCTACTGCTGCCCCGTCTCCTACACACACTCCTTGTCCTATTCCTATTTTCTCCTCCTACTCCTCACCCGCCCGCTTCCCTTCCTCTCCTCCTCCTCCTCCTCCTCATCCTGCTCCTCCTCCTCCTTGTCCAAATCTCGGCAAAAGAATTCCTCCCCCACGAGTTGAAACCACTGACTTAGTTCGACCCGAAGCTATAGCAGAGCTCTAAGCACCTCAACCTCACCTGTGTAGCCCCAAAAAGCTCGGCTTTCTTATAAGTAGGGCTATAAGTCCCCTACTGTAATACGGTTGATGATATAAATCCTGCATTGCCCACAATAAGGAATAGGCCATAATTCCCATAGTTTAGGGTCCTTAAGGTCATGCAGGATGTATATCATCAACAGTATGGGTTGTAATTAGACTTGCCCTACTTATAGCTCCGCTTATACTTACCCCTGGACCTCCAAGTAAGGAACCCTGACAAGGTGGTTCTACTTGGAGGGTCGGGGGACTTAGTAAGTCGGTAGTAAGTAGACTTATAAGTACCCTAAAAGGGACCCTAATTGGGGTTAGGATACTTATAAGTCCCTAAAATAACCAGTTACTAAGTCCCCCGACCCTCCAAGTAGAGAGCACCCGCAGCCGAGACCTGCCCTCGACAAGAATCCCAAATCCTTCGCTTTACTTGGAGGTCCATGGGCAGTTGGCAGTAATACTAATAATAGTAGTAGTAGTAGTAATAATAATAATAATAATAATAGTAGCAGTAGCAGTAGCAGTAGCAGTAGCAGTAGCAGTAGCAGTAGCAGTAGCAGTAGCAGTAGTAGTAGTAGTAGTAGTAGTAGTAGTAGTAGTAGTAGTAGTAGTAGTAGTAGTAGTAGTAGTAGTAGTAGTAGTAGTAGTAGTAGTAATAGTAATAGTACTAAGAGCAGTAATAATAGTAATACTAGTTCCCCCAATATGAATCATAAGTATAGTTACCTTACAACTAACCCCACTTGTAGAACTACCCACGAACCTCCAAGTAGGCCAACGACCCATTGAGACAACCGGTAATTAATCATGACGATTCCACAGGGATCCCAGATTTCCGAACGCCTGGCACTGGCCTCTACGACAACCTCCAGAGGCTGCAGTTGAAGGGTCTGGGGGGTTTATGCTGCTTTAGCGTTTTTTGGGGGTGGTTTGGGGTTTGTGAGGTTTCGAGTTTTACGGATTCCGTGTGTGATGTTGTTTGGCCTGGTTGGATGCAGACATGCTGCGAAGTACCTGTCATCGTATGAAACTCCAGCGAGACCCCGATTTAAGCAGGAAGTAGTATGGGGGTCATGGTTGGGGCCCGATCTGGCTAGGTCGAGGTTGCGAGGTGTAGGGTAGCAGTGCTCCCCGACTTGTGTAGGTTCAGTGGTGACGGGCCCCGACTTGTGCACACTCCATGATCTCCATGCTTTGCCAGCCCCAAAGTCTGTCGCAGAGGTTCAATCTGCCGCAGGCCGAATCCATCTTTGAGCAACTCGGCATATCAGTAGGCTTCAGGGCTTAGGGTTGAGAACCTGGCCAAATAGATATCGGAAAGGGAAATCTAACGGGTAACAGCCGGGAATCTCAATTTTTTCATGGTGATGGGTTCTGCGACTCTGGGATTTAAGAACAGCTTCTCATACGACCAAATCCTGAAAGCCACCTCCACTATAACGCCCTTGACGGGCGTGCATTCAGCAGCTTAGCGTTCAATTTCGGAGTTCAGGGTTCAAGATCCCAGGTGCGGGGTTTGGGTTTGGGGTCTTGGGGTTTAGGGTTTTAGGGTTTGGGGTTTCAGGGTTTATGGTTTTCGGGTTTTAGGATTTAGGTTTTAGGGTTTCAGGTTTAAGGTTTAGGCGTTTATGGGCTTGGGGCTTAGAATTTGTCGGCGAAGTTGTGGTGTTCAGTGCCCTAGCCGTATGCCATAAAACCCCTAGTCAAAGCCCTCAGCCCTGAACCCTAGAAGTCCTACTTGGAGGGTCGGGGGATTTAGTAACTGGTTACTTTAGGGACTTATAAGTACCATAACCCCAATGAAGGGTCCCTTTTAGGAAGCCCTCAGCCCGGAACTATACAAGACCTAAAATCCTAAACCCGATAGGCCCTGGCACTAAATTGTTTTTTTTCCACGGAGCTCTCTAACTCTTAAGCCTACTTGGAGGTTCATGGGTAGCTGTAAGTGGGGTTATAAGTAGGGTAGGTATACGTTTTACTCATGTTCGGGACTTATCACTCAATACATTGAACGACTCACGAACCTGCGAGTAAGCCCTCTGAGATTGCGCTTCTTCCGGGACAACCCCGGGGCTTTCTACGAGCTAGCGCGAGAGCCGCCTCTGACGCAGTTAGTCTGTTTAGGGTGTGGTGAGGATTGTTTTCAGCGCTCCTCCAGTCTAGGGACGTATATATATATATATATATATATATATATATATATATATAGGCGGCCCATTCGGGTTCTGTGCGGGTGTAGAGGTTTAGGTGTTCAGGGTTCCCGGCTTAAGTGTTATGGTTTGGCGTACATTGAGCGGCATTTGGGGTTTGCAACTTGGAGCATATGCTTCGGGTTAAACGCTGAGGGTTTTGCTTGGAGTCTAGTTTTGGGCTTAGTACTGTTAGTTCGGCTTTAAGGTGGGTCCAGGGTCTAGAGTCTAGGGCATTGGAGTCTTGCGGTTTAGGGTGCGTGTGTTGTGTTCGAGAATCCCTATTTTTAACTAAGGGGGGAGGGGGGTCGGGTCGAAGCTTTCGTGTGTGCACTTTGAGCCTTGAGCTTGCGGAGACCTAGCATGATCTGTCGGTTTTGGTAGTTTTTGGTAGGGTTCTTTTGAGACCGAGACTTGGCTTGCATATGGTACAAAATATAGTTTCGGAGATCGAAGCATCACCACTATCTGTCCAAACATGCTGCACTGTACACTCGCACGCATGTCAGCAAGATAGTCAGTATATCAGGAAGCGAGTCTGTGTGTGTGCGCGCGGGTACGTACGTATGTTCGTACTCAAAGCCTTGTGACATTTGTGTGAATCTGCATTGCGCAACTCGCGCAAGCATGGTTAAGACGGCAAAACCCACAGATGTTGAAGTCCGATATTCCTGAAAGTCCCAAGCTTGAGCCCGAAATCCCCGAAGCATCGACCCTCGACAAATATTTGGGCCTTAGCAATTACTTAGAATGGGGCCCAGAATACTACAACTTTATAATAATAGACCCCGTAGTTATTTAGGCCCCTAAGTTAGACCCTGAAGCATGTGCCCTACTGGTGATGATATAAATCCTGCAATACCTTAAGGACCCTACATTATGGGGATTATGGTATATTTCTTATAATGGGTAATGCAGGATTTCTATCATCAACCGTATCTCCCCGTGCACCCATCAGAGCCTCAGCCCCAAGTCCCGCCTTGTGCTGAGGATGTGGCCAGGAAACTTCGAGCCAACACCGGCTTCCCGGTGGAATTGCGATATTCCCAGAGAGCCCAGCACCCTGTAATTAAGGAATTTACCTTAAAATACAAGGGGCTTGTTATTATGGTTTTTAAGTATATTCCCTGATTCAGTGGTATTGGGCTCTCCGGGTTAATCCTACGAGAGTCTACTTACTTAGGCAGGCCTTTGGAACATTTTACGTTTTCCTGCATTGAGCCTACGACGATGCTATTCACGAACTTTGTCGAAGGCTTTGAAACGGCTCGCCTTGTTCCCCTATTGTCCCAAAAAGCCCAGAGCATAGCCACCCACTGTAAAAAGACGTTGGCTTTGGGGTTTGAGGTGTTAGAGTCCAATTACTCCAGGTAGTAGCTAAGTGTCCCGAAAACCCGGCGTCTTGGAGGTTCATGGGTAGCTATAGGTGGGTTACAAAGTCATAAGTAGAGTAACTATATCAACAACCCGTATCAGGGAATCTATAAGCTGATCACCAGTGGTCATTCATGAATCCTCAATTGTCCCTGCTTCGGTTTGCGCAGCCCTAAAGCAAGTGAGCGCGAACGTTACAAGTTGACGAAGCTTCTTCACATTACGATACTATAGAAACTGAATAATTAGTGACACAACTCCTTAGGGTTTGTTATAGTATACTATTCCTGCGGGTTCCTCATTATGTTTCATTTTAGTAGACTCTAATGGTTGAAGGCCCGCTACACTTAACCCCGAAACCCTTAAAGCCTTAAACCCTAAAAGCCCTAAACCCTAAATCCCCAAACCACGAAGCCCTTAAACTCTAACCCCTAAGCCCTAAATCCCTAAACCCTAAATCCCCAAACCACGAAGCCCTTAAACTCTAACCCCTAAGCCCTAAATCCCTAAACCCCTAAACTCCAAATCCCCAATGCACGAAACTCTAACCCCTAAACCCTAAATCCTCAAACCACGAAGCTCTCACCCCTAAACCCTAGCCTAGTAAACGCTTTCGCAACACAACTTTCTGTCCACCGGGTCTTGAACGCCACGAAATTTCAGAGAGTGATGGTCTTGGGTTGTTTCTTGGGGAAAAAGGGATCCATAAGGGTTCGATAAGGAGGGGGGGGTCGACTTTTAGGGCTTAGGGTTTTAGGGTTTGGGGATTGGGGTTTAGGGACTTGTGGTTTTAGGGTTTAAGGGAGGTTTAAGATCTTAGGGGTTAAGATTGTAGGTGATTTACCTATAGAGGGTCACACCCTACTCCTTTTGTTAGGGTACTTACTTTTCTGGATAACAGAGCATGACCGCAGAGCATGACCATAAAACTAGCCACTCCAAATGGGATGGGGTATGACCCTAGGTTAGAGTTTAGGGTTTAAGGGCTTAGGGTCTAAAGTTTAGGGGTTTAAAGTTAATGTGTACAGGTTTGGGATTTAAGGCTTATGGTGAATGCACCTAAGGCTCACTACTTCATTCGACTGCTCCACGACAAGGCTTCTGTTCTGGACTGCCCTTAGACTATGCCGTCGTGCTTCTAAGCCGTCGAATTTCCGGCGTTCAGGCAGATCGGTTTGGGGTTGGTTCAGTACGCACAGCAACAGTTTCCTCAAAGCGAGGCCCGCTACATCTCTACACTAGCCGCTTGTGGTACCAGGTATTCTTGGCGAGACAGAAAAACCGACACTTCAATTCGGACAGGGGTGTGGCTGAGATTGCACCCCTAAACCCTAAACCCTAAACCCACGGTCCTTAAAGCCGTAAACCTTACAGTCTAAGACCCTCAACCTCGACATCCAGGACCTCCAAAGAAGCCGTGGAAGGGGAATCAACTTTCATCCTCACAGCCGGCCCATAACTAGGTAGGGCTTTGGGACATTTTATATTTTCCCTTATTGGGCTTAAGAGGATCTTATTTACTATTATTTTTCAAAGGCTCTAAAAGCCCCATCTAGATAAGCCCTTACTGTCAAACCGCTGCAAGCCCAGGTTTGGGGTCCAAGGTTAGGGTTTAGGACAACTTCAAACTCTGAACCCTAAACCCCCAGACCTTCCAAAATCCCTTAATTAAGGAATATACCTTAAATTATAGTAGGATCCCTAATATGATGTAAAGTCTATTCCTTAATTAAGGGATTTTGGAAGGTCTGGGCCCTAAACTCCAAAGAAAACCCCTAACCCCTAAACCGCTAAACTTCAAAGTCTGAACCTTGAGCGCTGAACCATTCACCCGAATTCTGATTCCGCACATCCTGAAGGAAAGAGCCTCTGAGCCCTCAAAGACCCGAAACCCTACGGAACAATGACAACGAAAACTTACACATCTAAACAAGCTAATTCGAAATTTAAAGCCTCTACAAATCCTAAACCCTCAAGCCTAAACCCTAAATTCTGAGCTCTTGAACCCGAAACTCTAAACCCTCAGCCTCCACTGAAAGGGCTTACCCATAGGCCCCATAGTAGTTCCTTTTGGAGGTTCATATAAAGAATATTATAAAGTAAACCCAAAATGGAACTACTTTGGAGCCTCTGGGTAGCCAGGGCATCCTTCTGCGATGCTACTCCCAGAACATCGACAGCCTCGAATGTCGAGCTGGGCTGCCAGCGGAAAAGCTAGCACCTCGATGATTCAGACTGAAGCCACCCCCCAAGAAGAACCCAAAGCCGCAAGTAAGGCTTCGGAGCTTAGGTTAGTTGGTGGCCTTACAGCTTGACGCTTAATGCTCCATGTTCAATGTCAGCTATGCTTTTGCATTTACTCGAGGTTTGATAGACTGCGTTTGTTTGCAGGTCTTATCTTATGGTTGTAAGGACTTTCTATTGCGGCTTTACTGCAATGCTTGCTTTGTCCGCCTTATACTGAACATGCTTCCAAACCGCAACCCTGAACCCCTGGGGTAGTTACTAAGCCCGTATTCCCTTTTTTGGTTTCAGGTTCCGTTGTAAGCCCCTTTAAACCAAAAAGGCACCCTTTTTGTTCCTAGGTTACTCTTGGGTCTAGTGACTCTAGTGAATCCCAGTCAGGAAATTGCGTCACAAGTTTCAAAAGCCCCTAAGCCCTTAACAATTCGCCCTTGTGGTGGCGGCGGCCTACTTGGGTTCTGAACCTGCTATCATGTGATGCGGTCTTGCTCTGTATAAACGATGCGGCGTCGATCATAAACAGTCTCTCGCGATGACACAACAAGCTTGCGCAGCGAATATTAAGATGGAGCATGAATGAAATCCGCACTTCGGTGGCTGGTTCTTTGCTGGAGCAAGCCTTAGGTACTCTACTGCCACTACCACTACCGATAACCACCACCACCGCCGCCACCACCACGACTAATTACTAATTACTACAACTATATACTACGACGACGGCTACTACTACTACTACTACTACTACTACTACTACTACTACTACTACTACTACTACTACTACTACTACCACTGAGTTCATAGCTGCCTCTGCTGCTTCGGGTTATGATTCCGGATTGCTCTCACTGTTACGATAGCTGAACACGGTACAGAGCGGTCACGAAGAAGCACCGAGGTGGCAGCCCATGGTAATTTCGATGCGGCGCACGTCATCGACAGGGAGCCAGAGGTATTGGTCGCCGCTCAGCTCTCCAATGCAGGAAGGCCTTGTATATTTACTTCATGTGAGCCACAGCGGGTACAGTAAACCCTTAAACCCTAAGCCCTAATGGTGATAGGGCCTCATTTCGGGGAGGACGTGGGGAATGTCTAGGGTTCTGGGTTGCCAAGTCGAAGTAAGATGAACGGTAGCTCGTGTGCCCCAGTTGCACAATCCTCGAAGGCTGTCCCAAGATCCGGCACACGGTTTAGGGTTTACGATTCAGGATTCAGGGTTTAGGGTTTAGGGTTCTGGGAGGCAAACTTCAACTTCCATGATCACTGTAACAAGGGCCTTCAGCAGACCCCTTGGAGGGGGCATCGCAGGAGGTACTGAAGAAACAGATGCTGCACGTACAGTCCACCGTAGCTTTTTCCGCGCCGTGAACCGGGACCGGGTCTTAAAGGAATACTAAGAGTTCGAAGAAATAGTGATCCTAGTCTGTAATTAGTAACCAAAACAGAGTACACCCCGAAACCCTATTCGATCATTCAGGCCCTCACATTGCGGTGTTCTGGTTCAGGCGTCACTATTTTGGGTTCAAGGCTGGGGTTCGAAGTGCTGGGTTCAGGCTCCAATATTGCAAGGGTTTACCCAAAGGCCCCAAAGTAGTTCCTTTTTGGGTTCATATATAGAATCCTATAAGGTAATCCCAAAAAGGAACTACTGCAGGGCCTCTGGGTATGGTTTAGCAGAATGGAACTACAGGGTCTGAGATCAAGTTTAGTTCTTCAACATACCTGCCCCTGATCTTCTCAAAGCCGAAATTTGTCTCCCCAATGGTCCCGACATTGAAGTTCTTGTAGAGCAAACCCCAACAACCCATTGCCAAAGGACATTAACGAGCTCAAAGCGGCTTTGGACAAGGGCGAGGACTTGCTTGACTGATACCGGTGATACGGGTGGTACTGTTGATGATATAAATCCTGCATTTCCTCAAGGACCTTAAACTATGCGAGTTATGGTATACTGCTGATTCTGGGCCAATGGGTAATGCAGGATCTTCATCAGCAACCGTCCCACACCAGCTCCTGGTACGGGAGTAGAAGTCGTCGTCTTCGTACTTAGAGCCGAATTTATCCCGCAAGCCCCAGTTGCCAGGACCTAGATTAGGCCCTTACTCCCTTTTTTAGGATTCAGGTTCCCTTATAAGCCCCTGTAAACCCAAAAGGGCACCCTTTTTATTCCTAGGTTACTCTTGGGTCTAGAAGGAGCCTAAACGTGTGGGAAACCAGACTGAGCCGAGCAGCGACTAGCAACAAGCAGGTGTTCAATTGAGGTAGCTAACCCTAAACCCTAAACCCCTAAACCCTGAACCCCTAAACCCTAAACCCTAAAATGTCCACCTCGTCGGGCTGTAGTCTCCAAAATTTGAGCTCGAGTCAGAAAGGACGACTTTCTCCTTTCCCCTCCGGTTCAGTTTAGAGAGGAGTTCAACACCAAGCTCGAATCCCTGAACCTCATCCCGCCACACGAAATATTCAGAGCCAAAATCGATGACTCAAAGAGTATCCCCCTAACCCTAAAACCCCAAGCAACCCAGGAAGCAAAGACCATTGTAGAACCCTTGTGCATCCCGAAGAAACCCAAAGCCCTGAAATCCTGAAGAGGAGGGCTGGCAGAAGCTTAGGGCGGAGAAGGGCGGTCTCGTGAAGCCCAAGATCGTCTTCTTCGGAGAGGCGGGAGACTCCAGCATCCGCCAAAGGAGGAATGCTCCGTACATGATATTCAAGGATCCCTGAAGTATTTCGGCCATAGCCCACCGAAATCCTAAACTCTAAACTCAACCATGATTAATGTCAAAGGGGAAAGGAGGGACCCTTAATGGGGACCCCTACCCTATAATGGGCTATATAAGGGGTATAGAACAGATATATTAAGGGTATATACCTAGGGGTCCTTATTTAAGGGTCCGTCCGTTTACCCTTGGATAATGGATGCGGGGTTCCTGGCAAAGGACTCTTTGGTCTTTGCCGTCGGGCTTACGGTGCGAAGTTGCACGGTGTATAGAGCTTTTGGGGTTTCTTGATTTCGGTTTCGTGGGGTCGAATCTTTATGTGATTTTATGTGGGTTTTTGAGGACTGTGGAGAGCTGTGACTTTGCATTGCCATCAGTGGCTGGGGTGTGGGAGCTTTTGCATTTGAGGGGTTACTTGAATCGTCCGGTTGCTTTGTTTTTTGTGCTTGCATTCCAAGGTGTACTTCTTAGAGTTGCCGGGTCAAAGTTAAGCACAGCCCTTGCAGCCCGCAGGGACCCGGTGACCTTCCAGAGACATGGTGTTTGCAGTTGCAATGGTGTTCAGTCTGCCCACAACGTGAGGTTGCTATATATATATATATATACATATATATATATATGTATATATATATATATATATATATATATACATACATACATACACGTACATGTACATGTACGTACACGTATATCCTCGCGTACATACACATACGTAC
>CAJNDT010000003.1:0-155000 GCA_905221615.1 Symbiodinium sp. CCMP2592
TTTCGGCCTTTGCCCGCGGTGTAGTCATAGTAGGTGTTGGCGTTCCAGCCTCCATGCTGTTCATCTCCGGTTCTCTCACGCCCTTTTGAAGGTCCCTTGGCCGAAGAAGCGCTTGCACGTTCCTCCGTAGTGACAGGCGTGTCCAGGATGGAAGTACCACCTGGAGGGAGATAGTCAGCGGCCGCAATGTGGTGTAGGGCTTCAGTACGCTTGGTCGTCGGGTTTTGCTGTCTCTCAGCCTTGGATCTGTTCAATCTGTCCATGAAATGCGCAGGCATTTGCACATTGTGGTCCACCAGCAATCCGATGGTCTGGACTGAATGATCGGAATGAGTCAGCAGGATACCGACGGGGTCGATGTACAATAAGTCCACCGGTCCAGTTGGCGTTGGTCGTAGCACTGAGAATTGTTGGTGTCCTGTCACCATCGGAATCACCTCGCACAGGACGTTCAGGCAACAAAAGTGCATAGCCTTCACATCTTCATCCCTTTGGCTCTTCAAGTACGTAGTAGGGTTGAAGTTGTCCCTGCCAATTCCCATCATGTTGGCTCCCCGTGTAAGCAATGAAAGCATCTGATTCGTCCGGAAGCGCTTCAAAGTGTAAGTCCCGTTGGGATCGTACTGCTTGAGGTTCTCAGGTTCTTTGGCAAAGCGAATGATCTCCTCATCAGTCACATCCCTGCTCACACCAGTCTCTCTGTCCACTACAGCCAATGATCCCCACTTTCCAAGCACATCATAACGTTGGCCAAGCGCGAAGTTCTCCTTCATCTGAAACAACGGCATAGTAGCCCACTTCGCGAAGCCTGACCAAGCCTTGTAGATGGTCCTGCATACCACGAAAGCCATATACGAAAGAGCGACCATGTTGGCGTCGATGCAATGGGCATTTCGCTTCCCTGAGTAGTAGGATGGCTGCATGGCGGTACGTGCGAGTTGTAGCTCAGGATCGATGTTCAAAGACTGGCCGGTAATGAAGACGGGACGGCGCTCCTGTGCAACTGCATCTGGTACTGCGTCATCAAAGTCCTCTCCTGGCTCTATGTCCATTTCTTCATCAGGTTCCTGTTCTGGATCGTCCTCCGCGATGACAGATGGTTCTGGGATTTCCTCAGGTTCCGCAACGGTCTCTACCTCCATGGCCTCCTGCTCCTCTTCGGGCGCCTCAGGCACTGCTGCTGCCGCGGCTTCCATTGTCTGAGCAATGAAGTCACTGGGGATCTCCGTAGGAGTCTCCCGTTGTGGAGAACCTTGGTAATATCCGCTAGAAACGAACTGTGACCAGCAAGACGTGCATCGGGAGAAACATGCTGGAACTATGTTGTAGCATGCCGGGCACACCCTCATTCTCCTTCCATCCTCGTCTCTGCGTAGGTCTTCGGGTCGCCAATTCTTGATGACAAACTTGATCCCTTTGTCCATGTAGTGATGCCGAACCGTGTTCTCCCTGTGGGACTCCAGGACAGTCGTAAGGTCTCGAATGATCTGTTCCTTGCTGGTGTCGTGGGGTCCAGGAGGCATCTCGCAAAGCAATTCCATGATCTTGCTCGGCGTTCGGTATCTCTCGAACTCAGGGAGCAATGGTGATGCATTGTAGTCCAACACCAGCTCTTTCTCCAACCGTTCATCGTAGATCTTTTCCACCAGAGCGAAAGAGTGTGTATCTTGAGGATCCGGGACGCAAAACCATACCTCCTTGACGAAATGGAACGGTATCGTCCGGCCAACGATCATGATGCCGCTGTCTGTGATACGTCCATCTTCTCGTGCAAGGTCCTGCGATGGGACATGGAGGACCGCCAATGGCATGTGCTTGGCATCTCGTCCATGCACCCGCATCTTGGTTGTCGCGTTCCGGTGATCGAACGGTGCAAACACCCCCCAATAGCTGTGGAGTCTGCCGCCTTGGTTGCCTCGAAATTGGCGCCTATGGTCGAAGTCCCCGTCGGGGTCCTCCGAACCAGGCATGATGCCTTGCGTGACAATGGAATCCAAGTTGCGGCATGCCGTAGCGTGGAACGCGCCTCCAAGACGTTGCAAGAGGGTCATAGATGGAGATATTGCGAACCTGTTCTTGTCCAACTGAAGCAAATTGTTCTGGGGATCTGAGTGCGCAGAGTGACCACTTGTAGCCCGAACTGCCCATGGCTTCACCCAGCCGTTGCAAACGTTCAGGTACCTCTGGCTGTGCCGGCAATGATCATTGTTCTGGATCTCCGTGATCTGGTCAGGAACCGATACCAACATGTTCGAACCTGCTGATCCAAGAGTTTCCGTGCCGGGGTCCTTCACTCTCACTCCCAGGAACTGCAACCGAATCTTGCCCTTATGGCGTTTCGTGGCTGCGAGCATGTTCCCTTGGAACAATAGCTGAAGTCTTTCATTGTACACTCTCTTCTTCTGTTGCTCATCGGTCCTTGAGACCGCTTCGGTGATGCGTCTGCTTTCATGGGTCCATAGTTGCTCATGCCTCACCAAGTCTTCGATCATCACCCACCCTCCTTCATCACATCGAATGACCTGTTGAATGCCACCTGGCACCTGTTGTCAAGCCATTCCGAGCCTGGGCGCCTTGCGATTCTGTGACGTAGGTCAGATTGGATGCATGATAGCGCCCAATCCGCGTTTAGTCTGCGCTGACGGGTGATGTTGCGAAGGACAACTTCGTTCACGATGTCCCATCGATTGTTGATGAAGCTTGCACCCCTGGTTGGGATCAGGTCGAGAATCCCGCACCGGATTGGCCTTCCGCCGCCGATGCATTCATAGCCTGCATTGGTGTAGCCCTGAGTGGTATCGTCAAAAGCAAAGCTAGGACGGTCTCCTCGTTGAGGTAGGCGTCGGTCGCGATGGTCCGAAAGCTGCTCAATGAGGTCCACCACCCGCTGGCTATTCTCTGGTCCTGATTCCTGCAGTGGTACGCCACAAGCATCATGTAGGCCCCGACGGTTTTCCACATCCGTGCAGAGATTGTGTTTGTTCTCATAACGGATCAAGACCACATCACCCCGTACGGCTTCGCCTCCGCGTCGCGGTCGGGCTTTGGCCTTGGGTCGTCGGTCCGAGGATGCAACACTCACATGGTCTGTGGTGTCAACGTCCATTGGCTCAGCCTCTTGTGGAGGTACTCGACGTGGATATCGAAGAAGGCTTTCCTTGATGATCTGGATGCCTCGAAGTACCAGATCCCGGGTTGCAGAATTTTCCGTGCAATTGGACAGAGTGTGTAGATCACTGCCACAAGCGATACAGAACGTGAGGCGGTCAATTCCGACCGACATTTCGCCTTGAGCGAGCACTCCCACATAGTCCTGAAGCTGTGCGACAAATCCTTCACGAATCGCCTGCCTGGGATCAGGGCCTTCTGCACCTTGTTCTTCTTCGGGTTGCGCATCCACATCTACATCCTGTGCAGGTATTGGTGGAGCAACGGAGAACCCTGGATCGTCCGTGACGTTGTCAGCGGCCTGTGTCTCGTCGGTTCTCGCAATCTCTACGGGGTAGATATCACCATCGACGATCACTGTGAAATCAATCACGAGGTCAGCGGACATGTTGTTGACGATCTCAGCGACTGCTTCATTCTTCTTGGGCGGTGTCCTTTTGCGTGGGGAGTCAACCGTGATCAGCTCGATAGCTTCGGCCGACGCGTAGCGGAAGAATGATCTTTCGATTCCCCTCACGCACGCATTTGCTCCCTCAAGGCCACCCCAATTCGGAAAATGACTTGGATGTCTCATTGCAATTGTAAGAAGCCCGAGCGCCAGCTCCACCGTGTCACCCAGGAGTTCCTCCTTGGGCAAGGCTGACCCTCTGTAGCATTCTTGGCGCTCTTCCGGAGTCAAAAGCATTCTCATGAAACCAGCATAAGCGCAGTTCCCGGCATCGTAGTAGCAGATGTAGCATGTCTTGCCTTCGGAATCGTATCCTCTGTCCCATGCCAACTGTTTGGCCTTTCCCCATGCCGCGTACTCGATGGCCTGACTGGCTGTGATTCGGAGACCACCGTAGTGAGAAACCGTCTTGCCAATGTCTTCGTAGACCACTTCCGCACAAGCTTTGAGGAACTCCTTGATGTCCATGCGAGGGTCCACAAATTGAAGCCTCAGGTCATAAAGGTGCTTTGCGCAAGCCAAGGTGTACTTCTGGGACGCGACCAAGTCATTGAAGGAGCCGATTTGATGCTGCATCTTCAAGGCTGAAGTATGCGCGCACCCAATGCAGTGTCCAGGATACCCGTTTCCGGTCGGCTTGAAGAAGGCCTGTGCGTAGCACTCAGCCAACTTCATCGCTTCACATCCAGGGCAATAGAACGTTCTCCCTTTGACATAACCGGTGTTCGGGGTCGCATAGGTGTCGATCCGGAACCAGTAGTGCCTGTTGTCGTAGTAGGCTTCGGGAACGGTCATGGCGATGTCAAAATCCTGCCAGGTGACTGTGGACGATTCAGCGACCGTGTCACCCTGGGCACCCGACCTGATCTGTTGCTGCTGTTCTCCCGTAAACCATGTCTGCGAAATCTTGGTGGACGTCTTGACTTCACTCTTGTCCTCCCAAATCTCGACAAGCGACGGGTGAGCGACTGAGTCGGCGCGGACAGTTTCGTCCCATGAGCGAACTTTCGATGCCTCAACAAAGCACGTGGATACCATCTTCTCGCAGAACAGCTGCTTCTCGTAGATAGCGAAGCCCAATTTGAACCTGACCCGATTGTCCGCTCCATCTCGGAGGCGGCCGCTCGCTCCTCCCCAGTGTACGGGCCGCGATCCTTGCAGCAAACGGACGGGGGCAGCGGTGCTGGCACCTTTTCGGCTGACAGTGTATGCACGCCTGACGACGCATGTTTCATCTGGCTGTACATTCTTGACCAAAACGAAGATCCATGAATCACCACGCATGCTCGGGCCCGCAACTCCAGTTCAATGTACATTCCCAGCGCGTGGAAACCGTTGAACAGAGAAGCTTTGTGCTGAAGGTAATTGCTAGCTGCTCCAACGAACCGTAAGTCGTGATTGATGTTGACAATTGGAGGGCGCGTGGTACGCTTCCCTGCCGCAATGATAGGGTCAACGTACGTGATCTTGAGCTGTCGCTGCAAGTCAGTGCGAATTGCTGCTCCGTCTCCAACCTCACTCATCGGAAAGGACATGTTCTCGATGAGGATCGCCTGGAGAGACAGATGGTAATGCAATGTGACGGTTGCAAGCTGCTCTTCAGTCAAGCCATCCAATGTCGCATTCACAGATTCCAACGATCCTTTTGTGACTTGGAAGTTGTAGTTGGCACCTGCGGTGATCGACGGGCTCACAATGTAGACCTCGCTCCATCCATGCATGCCGAGGTTCTCTCTCACCGTGTGCGTTGATCCCCTGGTCCTTGCAACCATGTCAAAGTCTTGGACGAGGATTGTGCACTGAGAGCGCATAGTTGCGGCATCGGGTTTGCCACCCATGCCCAAACTATTGCGAAATCCATTCAGCGTGTTCATGGTGTTGATCCTTGCTTCTTCCGGAATTTCATCATTGTCGACAAGATCGGTGTCTGCCTCGATCATCACTGCCGAGGTAAGCATCGGAGGAGAAGGAAGATGCACGCATGACACCAATGCCAATGCATGGTACAGCCGTGAATACATCCGTAACCACACCTTTGTACTCAGCTTCACGTAGACCTTCAGGTTGAGACCCTTGTCATCATTTTGAGAGACGGAACGGATCCTTGCCAAATAGGTCACCAGTCTTCTGACGTAATGCTGAATCGGTGTGGTCCCCACGTCGTGGTTGGCCACAAACTTTGGCGTCTCATCAATGGTAGGTGGGTACTCGTCTTGATCGCGGGTCGTCGTCAGCAAGATCGAGCGACAACCCTTCTCATCGATGTTGACATAATGGTACCAACTTTCCTGAGCGCCAGCGGGGATTGGAGCTTCCTCCCATGTCGGTTGCGATGGTTCCTCTTCCGGTTGCGAAGTCGGTTGTTGTGGAGGAGGTGCCGCAGAAGATGACGACGCCGATGCCGTTGCCTCGTCCGTCCTTGCCCTCTTTGGTCCGTGGCTAGGGGTGGCTCGAGGTCCGGCAGCGGATCCTTGCGATTGTCCCGGCGTTCTTCCATGCTCAGGGTGCACGATTCCTTCCGGTTCGAGGTTGCTTGCCGTAGGCATCGCAACCCTCCCCGTTGAGTATACCCAGCTAGGATGCCGTTGAAGGTTGGGCGGAAATAGGCCATCATCTTGCATAAGCGGATTTGGTGCCCTCATCTGTTGGAATTCCGCTTCCCATATGCCCAATGTGGCGCGTTTGGTAGAGCAGTCGACCACGTACCCAGATTCAACTCCGCATTGATTCCAGGTGTAGCCACGGA
The DNA here is from genome assembly GCA_905221615.1 of Symbiodinium sp. CCMP2592. Taxonomy (NCBI): domain Eukaryota; class Dinophyceae; order Suessiales; family Symbiodiniaceae; genus Symbiodinium; species Symbiodinium sp. CCMP2592. The sequence goes on from CAJNDT010000003.1 coordinate 6,363, forward strand.
ACGCATCCGGCAATTGGAAAACCGTTCTTGTCCTGAGCTGCACATACTGCATCCACATGGTGTTTGAGGAAAGCATACGTGGTGTAGTCGGAATCAGGGAGCACGTCGTTAGACCATTTGTAATGCGGGAGTCCAGTTTGTGGATCGACCCATGATACGTAGGAATGAAGCACGTGGAGACAGACACTGAACGCCTGGAGTGAGTTCATCGCAAAGGCGAGCGGATGTCCCATGCCTTGAGGCAATGTGCGCATCATCAAAGCCAGCTGGTGACGTTGATTGGCGTAGCGCCATCGTTGCTCGCTGCGCATTCCTGGTTGTAGGTCCGAAGTCCATACCCAGTGTGCTTTGCGAACATGTACATCAGCTTGCACACCCTACATAACGTAGGCTCTCCCAACAAGTCGGATTGGTCAGGTGCTCTGCCTGACATGGGCAACTTGTGGTAGTAGTCCTGATTCACCGTATACCATTGTTGAATTCTCGTGTCTGTCACGGTCTGGTAGGGCGTCTCCACGGAGTTGATGAGAACGGCGAGATTGTAGTACACGTCCGCGCTGACGATGTTCCTGGTCGCAGTGTTCAAGTCGAACCGAACTTGTTTTCTTTCTTGTTCCAGTTCAACCACAGCCAACTTTGCATCATCGCGGATCACTTCCTCGTCCACCATAAATCTTGTGATGGCACTGAACTTCCCTTCGTAGTCAGCAACAATGTGTTTGAGACCTCCACCAAACTTGATGACCATGGCGAGTATCTCCCCATAGGGCTTGTCCATGTACTCCTCCGGGGCAGCAAATATGCAAGCTTTGAGGATTTCTCGGACTCGAATGGAAAGATCCCCTCCTGGCGACAGATTTGCACACGTGAACAGCAAGACCAACGGAGGTGCTTTGAAAGCTGCCCATGTGCGAATGAGATCATTGTCGACCACTTTGTCTTTCGTAATCTTTGGCGGGAGCGAAACGCTCTGCGACGAATCCCCAGAATACATCTCCAGGAACTTGTGGAACTTCAGAAACGTCCGCAGCATCCCACCAGATGGGAAAACTTCTTCGTGGTCCACTCCTTCGAAGGCCAGCTCGTAGGCATTGTAGCTTTCAGCCATGGCTCGGGGTTCGGTCCTTCCTCCGTAGGAGAGAAGTCCCTACACCCTACTCGACTTCACGGTTCCGGGTTCTCCGTAAGAGGCACCCTTCCCCGATCCGTCTGGTCAGACCTTAGTTGTTCCTTAGTTGGGGCTGTCTAATAGCCCCTTCATCAGCGTCTACACACTGATGTTGCTGCCATGCAATGTCCTCAGATTCATGTGCATCGTGACTGACACTGACATGAGCTCGAACAAGGCTGCGAACGTTTCTCGCAATCGACCGCCATGAAACATCAATGCGCTGCAACAAACTGCTCTTCGATTCATGGTCCAAGCAATCATCCAGTCTCACCATCAAACGATCCGCTTCAGGCATGTTAGAGAACATGATCCTGCGTCCACCACCATCGCCACCAGCACCAACATGGTCATCAATCTTAACCTTCGTCACTTTGCCACTTGAAACAAGAGCATGCAACTCTGGCCAAGACCAACATGAACATGAAGAAGGCATGTCAAGCGAAAAATAGACGTCGGCAAATTCCGCACACTTCTTCAGCAGGCGTTTGAGAGATTTCAAGATACTTCTGAAAACCTTGTACTCTAGGCTTTTAAGTGTTCCGGGTGAAAAAAGTCAATACTTTTTCAATGGTTTGTGTTGGGGGTCTGGGATTTAGGTGTGTGTGTTGCTACCTGCCGATGCATGCACAGCGGTCCCCTCTTTTCGCCCGGCCGACGAGCTGATCAGCCGCCGCCGGTGCCGCCGCTGCCGCTCGCCGGGCCGGTGCCGCCGCTGCCGCTCGCCGGCTCGGCGTCTTGCCTCGGATTGTGTCTTGCTGATGATCAAAGATGGCTCCGGCTGGATTCCGGCTCTGCCCTGTGTCTGCCCGTGCAGCTGAAGTGCCGTGTAAAGGAAGTGCAGAAGAGCTGCACGGCGAGCGGGACCTTCGGATTTGGTTGGAATGACCTGACTGATTTGAGGTGATGTGAAGCCGGCCTCCTTCTTCTCCTCCTTCTCCTTCTTTTTCAAGAGGACGGCAAGATCGCTGCAGAGACCTTATTTGCAGCAAGCGGCAGCACAAAACAAAGCACCCAAGCCGCCTGACTGCAGCCGTGATTCTGCCTTGCTGGAAACTCATCGGCGTGCCATCCTTGAGGTCATGCGGCAGCAGAATACCATAGTCGTGAATCTTCTGCAGCTTGATGCCCTTCATGGTGGCCGACTCCGCCAACTCTGTGCTATCCGTCGGCATGACCCGCTTGTCTCTCAAAACCCAGCTGTTGCCTGTCTGCATCTTGCGATGCTCATCCAGATTGCGCCCTCTCTGATTGCCCGGCTCGCCTTGGAATTTAGGAGAACAACAGGCTTCAGTGGTTTGTGTGCAAGTCGTTGCAATCAAGTGGCACTTGCTACATGGGATGCCTTTCCTTCGGCTCTTGCACCCGCACTTCGGGCAGGTGTATGGAAAAGACGGCATTCCAACTTCCTCAGTGTCTTTCTGCATGCCATGAGAATTGAAACCTTAAGGGTCTTAAGGCCCAGGATTGCAGAGTACGGTGCTAAACCGGACATCAAGTTTAAACTTGTAGATTCCCTGCTGTTTCATCAGAATCACTTGAACTGCCACTTTAATCAAGTGCCTTGACGAGTCTCAGCAGGGCAATCACAGCCGAATGGCAAGTCCTGCCCAAGTTACAGGCAGCACCATCGCGTAAAACTATCCAAACATGTTGCTCTCAGTCCCGCCTTTGAGGCGGACGACTCGGCACGTCTCAGCCAATGCCTTGTTTTCAAACATAGCACAGTTCTCTGGGTCAAGTCCAATGAGCGAGATCAGCAAGATTCAATGCGTTCCCATTAACACAGTCCAAGGAGGTCAGGAGTGGAACCCAGCATTTTGGGCGTTGGACGGCCACAATTCCTCAGCCAATTGTGGTTGCCCGACCAATTCTTCAAAAACAGCGTCGTTCAAGGGATTCGAAATGGACCTGAAAAACAACGACCGTTCGCGCCGAACGCTCGGATACGACAAATCCACGCCTTTTAAAGGTGTTTGAAAGGAAAAAAATTTTTTGTTGCAGGCTCCGCCTTGAAAGAATTGGGAGGGCAACCACAATTGGGGACTGGCCTCAAGGGTCCTCCGAAATCCAATTGTGGTTGTCTCCAATAGACCCTCCCAATTGTGGTTGTCCTCCCAATTGTGGTTGTCCCCTGCTCCCTGCCCGGCTGTGCCCTGCGTCAAAATCAGCTAGAAACCCATTGGATGAAAACCGCCCGCTCTCCGTGGCTTTTGCTTCTGGTTGAAATGAAGCACACTTCACGGGGAAAGTTTGAGGGACCATCGGTCCCCGCCTTGGGTCCGTCGGACCCATTACATCCGTCAAATCGAAACCCCAAATCGTCTCGAACAGGGCTCCAAGATCTAGACTGGTGGATTGGAAGGCACCATCGCACAGGACTTGAAAAGCATCTCAATGAAGACTAAGGTTGATGGACTCGTGCTCCTACAGTCATGGATTCATGGAGCATAAACGAAAGCATCTTGCGGGCAGAATCAATCACGTGCTAAGCTTCCAGCTCCAGAAGAAAAGCTTCAGACAGTCGCAACCTTCAGGCCTCGGCAGCAACACCCGCCATTCGACTTGACATCACACACCACGCTGCGGAATTTGAGGCCAGTGCTCTGATGAAACTGGACTCGGCAGCCATGTGACTCCAGCACGAAAAGCTGAGATGATGCGAATATGATTTGTTGACAGCCGTTTTTTTCATATGATGGGCGGCCGCACACGGCACTTTGGTTGTTGCTGCAGACATGGGCTGGTTGCTGCTAGAGTGTGCCAGGCCGTCGTCATGGAAAACTGACAGCTCTGTATTGATTGAGCGTGCGACTGAGTGGACTGCCATGCAAGAAACATGAGACTCCGGCATAGAAATGGCTCCTGTTTTCACTCCCTCGGGGCTGCCACTGCCGTGTCAAAATCTGAGATGCAAGCTGAAGCCGTGAAAACCCCGTTCTTGTATTTTAGAGCTGTCTCTTTAACATATTTGCCAACTGGCCTGCTTGCGATCTCACTGTGCCAGGCGAGCAGCGTGCTTGCGACGGATATCATTGCACGAGTCGCAAGTGCAATTGGAGCAGTATTTGCTCTGAAGGTCCTGCCGGGCACAACAGGCAGCATCTTATCAAGCACGTGGGGCCCCCAATCCCGCCTTGATGGGCGATGGATGGTCCGCTTTGTACTTCTTGGCAGCCAAAAGCCTGCAAGTTAGAGTCGCAAGGAGTTCCAGACGATGAGGTGAGAAACCTGCAAAGTTTAGCTAGTTAATGCCACCGAGTTTCATGAGCCTGGGGCCGGATGCCATTGCCTCTGGAAGCGTCATCATCCTCACATCTGGACCGGCCTTCGGGAAGCCGGCACCAGCGAGGGCCCTCTGCACCTCCCCCATCTTGAAAGCACCTGCACCGGCATGGCGTAAGATGATGCAAAGCCGAGGGGAATTGGCCGCCACCCATGTCCACGGCAGCCGGCTGTCGACCGTCACCATTTTGCCAGCATTCAGAGTGTTCACAGCAGAGTCCTTGCAGGAGGAGAGGTAGGTCCATAGCTGCGGCCCTGCGGCTCCTGCCACATGAAACATGTACAGCTGAGCATCAGATGGCACTGTTCTAGGCGAATGAAGCATTTCCTGGCCTTCGGCGGCGGGCATTGGAGCCACCACGTACATGGGCCGTGAAGCCGAGGGAATGCCAGCTTGCATCCCGGCCGCGCCCCGTTGCGGGGCATACACGATCTCGAAAGACGTGTACGTCACACTGGGATTCATCAGCTTCAGCATGTGATTCACGGCTTGCTGCATGTTCGGCTTCGAGAGCAGTGAGCAAAACATGTAGTGCTTTGTCGTCTGCGCCTTGTCAGGCTTCCCAGCCTTCTTCTCTCGCTCCTGCAACTTGACCTGGGCTGTTCGCCCTTTTTTGGCAGGGCTCGCCGGGCCCTTCGAGTCGTGGCGGACGGATGGCTCCGCCGCCTTGCCATCCTCCTGCTTCGCTTCCGGCTTGGAAGCCGTTTCCTTCGCACCACAGAACCTGGGAGTCAACTTTTCCATACAGTGAGAAATCTCGCGAGGATGTGAGAAATCAGCATGTAAGCACGGGGCAAACTTTTGGAAGAGCTCTTCTTCTTGGCGGGAGCAGACCTTGCTTTCAGAGACAATCTACGTTTGGCTCACACATCTTATTATGAAGCTTTGAGGCTCGCACGGCTCAAGCTGGTCACACAAGCTCCAGAGTGTTTCGGGATCGGACTGCCAATTGAGATCTTGACTTCAGGTGCTTGACACAAAGTTCCGGAGCACCTGCTTCAGGGAAAGGATGGTCTTCAGCCGGTCAGCCGACATGTCGACGACCTTCGAGCCTGCAGCTTCAACCATGTGCTGGCAAGGTTTAGATGCACTACGTTGGTTCTATAAGGTTCCGGCGTCTCGGAGCGGCCCCCGTCTGGACCATGGCAACAGCATCGGCATCTTTCTGCGACATGCCAGCACTCGAAAACAAAACTGAAAGCCGCCAGAGGGCCCGGAATCTTAAATGGCTGCTCTTCCACATGATCGAAGCTCTGATACTGTCAAGGGCCATGCAAGCCATGTGGCAGTGCTCGTAAAGTGAATCTGTCAGCAATTTCCATCATCGGCCTGTCTGTGCAGCGGGAGTGCCAATGGCAGCCTCCTGCATCGAAAGCCTGGGCCCTTGCAGCAGAACGGCTGTCTTGTTGGCAGAATTTATCTGTAACACTATGTCTGACACAAAACCTCTCGCTGCACGGTCCTTAAAATTGTGTTCACACTGGCGAGTCAATGTTTTGCAGCATCTCCGTCAAGTCATCCATCGGTTCCTCCGCGTCCTCCTCTTCTTGAGCCGGCTCATCTTCATCATTGTCATGTCGCGGTGCTGCAACGATCGCTGGCGCCGGTGGCGACGGGGCGGCTGGCACTGACATCGCCTGCCCTTGCTGGTAGAAGCGGCTGCAGCTCGGGTCCAGCATCTTCACAAGAATCGCTGCTTTCAAGTACTCGTCCAAGATCTGCATGTGTCTCGTGGAGCGGCATAGAACAATGGCGCAAACCCTGCTCTCCTCGGTGTGTGAACGGCCCCAGGCCGGCATCAGTTTCTGCAGCACACAAGTGGAAAGCGGCCAAAGATCTGCTAAGTGGCAACTGCAGCCAGCAGCAGTGTTGGATCCGGGCTCCACAAAACGAGGCAGCAGGCCTGCAACAGGTGCATCAATTCCTTGTAGAGCGTCTCGTGCTTGCTCCAGTAATGCAGTGGAACGAGGTCCTGAAGGCAGCGAGTCATGACGGCAGCTGGAGTCCAAAACTCCAAAGACACATCAAGTCTGAAGAGGCCTCCTTGCGAATATCATCGACAAAGTGCTGCAGAGGAGGCTGGTCGTGGACGACTTTGTCTTTGTTTGCTTCGTCTGATTGCGACAGAAGCACCTTGCAGGCAGGAGGATTGCACCATATAGTTGAACTAATCTGCACACAAATCCGCCTGCTCCTTGTCCTCTCGGGTAACCATCGGTTGCAGATCGGCCGGGAGTAGCAAAGGCGTGTGCAGGTACGGGTAGGAGGAGTCGGTCCTGCCAGGTTTTATGTTCATCTACGTCCTTTACGACACAAGGACACAAGGCTAACGACGTGGCCCCCAAAGTGTCCCGGCGGCCATCGACAAGAAACGAAGCTCGCGAGCTGGCAAAGTGAAGCCGGCACTGAGCACGAATGCCCCTTCGGGGCCCCCGAGACTCGCGAGGCTCGCGGCTCGTTTGCGCTTTCTGCCGCCTCTGGCATCGGCGGGGTTCCTGGGAAGGGGAGTCATTGGATGATCCCAAGCATTGCGACGTTCCAGCCGAGTAGCTCGCTCGATCTGAATTTCGCCCTGGCTTCCAAGTCGAGCTGGCTCGAGGGCAACAGTGACCAGGAGGTCTGGCCCCAAGTCTCATGCTGCTTCTGTAGCTTGTTGAAAGATCGCCGAATTTCGGCTGCACCTTTCGATGATCCAGAATCAAAGGCCAAGAACATGTCTTGGGCATCCGAAGCCGTCTGGGCGAACAACTTCAAAGCAGTCTGCCTTGGCTATGACAGTTAGAGTCTAGAGGTTGGCAAATGTGCTACTCTCGTCGATGTGCGGCACAGCCACAAAGCAGCCTTGGCAAAGGGAGGGGTTCGGCTGTACACGTTGTGTGTGGAGCTCCATGCAGCTCCGGTTTCCATCAACATCGCACTGTCAAACACCCAAACACGATGCTCCCCATTGTTGTTGCGGGGCTTCAGCAAATCCAACATCCTTAGTTTAGGGGCGCAATGCGGAAACAAAGAGCCGTGGCAGCAAGCTTCCGTTACCAAGGCTCGGGGTCAGCGTGGTGGCGACACCGTTGCTATCCAACACGTCGTTCACCACCAGGTACTTGACATGCCTTCGCGCCTCCCTGTCAACTTCATTCCGAAGCTGCTTGTGCATTGCCCCCGGGTCAACGGATCCCGGAGTTGCCGGGGGCTCAATCATATCACCATCGTTCCAGGCCGGAGGCCCTTCATCCGGCACCGGTGCCGGTGCAGGCTCCGGCTCGGTCACTGCGGTGGGTCGCAGGAATTCTTTGCCGTACCTGGGAAGCAAGGAATGAGGCAGGCATGAAGTCTGAGATGTGCCCTTGCTGCTGCTGTTGCTGCCCGGCGACTCTGCAACCGCCTCACGGACGATGGCCTGAACTCGCGAGTCGGACCATTGTGAACTCGCATTGTCCACATAGCCCGACACGGCTTGCACGACCTTCAAGTGTTTGAGATCGTTCAGGTCCTGCAGCAGCTGCAGGACAGCCACCTGGCTGTCGCTCTTTCCGAGGAAAGCATCCGACACATGGCTGCCATCAACCTTCGTCACAGGAACCGCATCGGGCAGCAGCATTTTTGACAGTGCATCCGTCCAAGACTTATCCTGTCCGGCGGCTGGGTCCCCGCCGCACTCCTTGGCCACTCGGGCCATGATGCGCCTTGTCGCCAGCAATGCTTTGCACGTCGATTCCACCTGATCCCTCGTCATTTGACCCACAGGCTTGACGAAGCTATCCTTCACCTCCTCCGGGCAGTGAAACCCCTTCGCCAACTGCCTGATCATATAGGCGAAATCCTGAGGATCTTTGGATGGCCCGAGAACCCTCACAGCAGTCGCCCACTTGGACATCCACGTCGGACCCTCGGTCGACCGTTGCATTTCCCGCATCGTCTCCCATACCCCCGCCTGAGTGGAGCGTTCGCGTAAGCGGAGGAGCTTGGAGATCATGTCAGGGCTGCGGATCTGGCAACGAATGTGTGTGGGCAGCAGCTGCTAAAAGTCGTAATTTCCCAGCCTTGCTCTCTTCACTGGCATACCTGAGCTTGCCGTCCGCCACTTTCGCCTGTGATTGGGCGTGCGGGCTTCACGACTTCACGGGTAACACAAGTTAACACAAGCCAAACCCACCTGGAACTCCTGAAAGATGTCCTCTGCCGTGTGGCGCTTTCCGACGCTCTTGAGGAGGCTCTGCAATCTCAGTGTTAGTTAAGTTACGCCATGGAGAGAGAAGCAGTCCAGTGAGTCGTCCCCCAATCTCAACCGAGTCGCTGATGCAATCTGTCTGAGAGACGCATGCAGTATGCATTGCTCTCCTCTTGCGCGATTTTTTCAGCGTCTTCGCCAAACGCGTGGACCTGCCAAAAGCAATCGGCGCTGTCGCCCGCGCCTTTCAACAGGCGCATCGTGATGGCCTTAGATTCTTTAGATGCGGGAGCTGCCCAAGTGCCACAAGCGATCAATGCAAACCGAGGCACACCGGCAAGCTTCTTGAACTGCTCGCGTCGGGAGTCCGTTGTCGCCGAAGCCCATTCGACGATGAAGGCTGCAATCATCGCCAAGCGGGTGACCGGATGGAAGCCCCCCCTTGGCATAGGAAGAATAACATCAAATGGGTCCACACTCAGCAAACCTAGCATTGGACGAGTCGCTTCTCAGTTTCATCCGTGTACAAAACTGTCAGCATCGGAAGCTCGCGCGGCTCGGAGGAGCCACCGTACCAGTACTCGCGGGCACCAGCGATGTCAGATCTTGAGATAGACATTGCAGCGAAGCCCGGGGTCTGAAGCTCGAGGTCTCCCAAAACACCGACACAGTGAAGAGACCTAACGAAGAACTCTCCGTGTGTGCACGACACCACACAGCCAGGCGGCAAGAGCTATTGCTGCTCAGATTCGGCGTGTCCACGGGGACATCCCTGCCCTTGAAGTCATTCGGCAAAACATTTGTCAAGCCGGGCACAGTTCCCGGGGCAGTGCCGCTCGACACCCATTGCCCACTGCTCTTCAGAGAGTCAATAGCCGAGGTCACCGTATCCCAGGCCTTAGCATACTCTTCCACAACAACCGGGTCTCCACTCAGAGACTTGGCCGGCGAGGCTTTCGGAGTCGACTTGCGACGGGGCGCCATGCCCACAAGGAAAACTTGAGTCCTGAAACCCTACGGTCAGCATCAAGCGAGATGATGCCTGCACACAGGATTTCGGATTGCACAGGCCAGGTTGAACTTGAATGCCAAGGTTGCCGCGGATCCATTTTGCAAGTCAGCGACCGGAGTTGTTCAGGCCGAAACTCCGCATCCCGACTGATGACTGGCAGTCGGGCTGAAGATAAAAGCCCCGTAAAGAAAGCCCCGAATCATTCCCCGTCACGATCCAAGCACAGGATCTTTCGCCCCATCAGAGCTGTACAAAAGGCCCACACAAGAAAAGATCTCAGATCCACCTGGGCAAGCAAAGCAACATGCACAACCTTTGCGGAATTCCGTAAGGGGACACCAATGTTGGGACAAGAGGCTGGCTCAACTGCAGGAGGCAGTCCTGCGCGGAAACCAATCGTCCAGGAATCTTGTGCTTGACCAGGTTTCGCCGAATTCCCGGCGAAGCATCCGGGACCACGATCATGGTCCGCTTCCTCCTTGGCAAATCCGGGTCAAAAAGAAAGTATTCTGAAAACCCCATTCCTGTCGCTACACTGGTTCCGGGCCGTATGCCGGTTTCCGACAGTGGGTCACTGACCCGGCGTCGCTGGGGAGGGTCCGGCGCGGAGTGGCATGTCCGACAACAATCGCTATATAAGGCTTAGTCTTACGAAGTTCTTGTCGCTACAGCGGCTCCGGCCCGGATGGTCTCCTCCGACAGTGGGTCACTGACCCGGCGTCGCTGGGGAGGGTCCGGCGCGGAGTGGCATTTCCGACAAGTTCTGGGTTTAGGAAAGAAAGTAAACACTTTTAATATTCTTTCGGCTGCTGCTTCAGGATTGAATGCAGGCGAGAATCAGCTGCTTCTTCTTCTTGTCCCGCAAAACCATGGAGACATTTGTACCAATTCGACTGTCCACAAGACCTCGGTGCAGTCGCGCCCAGAACTGGCCGACCCAATCCGGCATCTGCTTTCCCAGGTAGATTTGGTGTGGGCTCAGAGCAGCCGCACGGAGCTGCAAAATGGGAGCCTGGCAGACTACCAAAATGCAAGCAAGCAAGGACAGCGAGAAGCACAGCACTGTCCCAGTCAAGAGGCTGGCAGTGGCTGTCCGGAGTCATTGCCGGGAAAGCAATCCAACCAGCTTGTGCCACAGACATAACCGCCCAAGAGCCGGGTGGCCAAGATGATGTGGCAGTTCTTCTTGTCCTTATCATCAGGCTCGGCAGTCACGTCGAGGACAGGGTCCGTCAGCCAATGCAGAGTCTTAGATTCGCAGCACAGGTAAACGATCTGAGCGGGCAGATGTTCGTAGAAAGCAGGCTTATGCAACTCGCTCAAGAAGGAAGTGCAGCCGTGGATGACAATGTCTCGTCGGGCCCTACACACCTGCAGGATTCGCCTCTTGAGAGCTTGCTTCTCCTCCGGACTGTCACCCAGAATCACAATGCAAGTCGGCCCCGGCTCCAACGACTTGCTGTGCCGGGCCATCTGTCGCCGCTCCATTTGGGACAACTGCTCGGCATTCCGAAGAACTTGCTGCTCGAGCTCCTTAAGCTTGGAAGCACCTTCGTGATGCGGGCCGTGAATGAAAGCCTGCTGCCTTTCGCGGGCTTTCTTCTTGAGGGCAAGGAGGACATCAACCTGCTTCTGCGAAGCACGATCCTGCCATGAACGAGGTTGCACCAAGCATTCGGTCGAAGCAGGACACGCAGGACAAAAACAGTGCAGACACAGTCCTGGGCTGACTGCTGCGCCACGGTGTCCAGGGCCACCATGGTTTCGACCTCACGAGCTTCCAAAGGCTTGGAGAGCTCGTCCGCCAGAGCTGCCACCTCACCGCTTCTGCGACGATCGAAGGCGTTCATGCCTGTTGATCGCAGTCGTGACTTCATGAGCCGACGGGGGAGATCCTTAGACTTCGTGTTCTTCCCCTGGCCGCCGTGCAGACGACGGTAGGTGTGGAGGACACGGCTGCAAAAGGGCGTGGCTTCGTAGCATTGGCCAGCCCCGGTTGGCTTTGCTATCCTTAGCAATACGACACAGAGTAATGCCTAGTAGAATGCGGCGTGGCAGACGAGAGTCTCATGCGGCAAAGGTGAGTCACAGAACACCTTCATGTAGGAATCGCGATGGGCCTCTGTGATGGAGCCCTTGACCCCCGAAGTCAAAAGCCGATAGGTGGAGAAGCCGCTTTCGACGGCAGAGGTCGAGTCGAAGATGCAAAGCAAACAGCGAACCTGAACACCGTGATAGTGATCTTATATCCAACAGGTCCAGCACAGCCTTTGCAGACTTGGAAGAGAAGATAAGGCCAGAGCAACTTTGCAAAGCACCGGGAGCCGGGACCCCCAGTGGCTCATAGTTTGAGGCCAGTAATCACAATTGCCAGCCCTGTGCAAGCATGTGTAAGTGCCGAGGAGAAATGTTCCGATTAGCTTGCCCACCTCGCCAAATGCAAAGCGGTCGGCCGAGCGAGGAGAAATTCAGTCTGCAGTTGGGCAGCATCCACCTGCAGCATTTCCGCCAACGGGCCGAAGCAGTCTTTCCTTGGAAGACAATCAACGATTCAATGCGGGGCACAACATAACCTACAGAGGCGAACTGTACTCTGGCGCAAGCTAGGGGCAGGCAGTCATCTTTCCGCTTCTTGCACCACTCCAGCACATCAAAGGGGCACAAGCTGCCCGCCAGTCCGGTGGTGTGCCAAACTGCGATGCTCTGGACGAAGACGTGGGAAATATTATGAATACTACCCAATTCTTTGCACAGGTCCTCCTTGAAGTTGCTCTCGTCGTGGCCTGTCGAATCCACGTACGATAAAGCCAAAACGTGATCAGAGGCTGAGTCTTATGCCAGTGCCTGCATAGTGCTGCAGCAGACGGCCGTGTGCAATAGTTGCTCGCTCCGAACCTGGCAAAGCGATGCAATCGGAAGCAACGGACAAGAACGAACCAATCCCATAGCCGGGAAGCTGAACCTCATCGCTCGCTCGGCTATAGAAACATAGCCAGCAGTGTACTTGGGGTTGAGGACATGAGGTACCTGGGCCTGCCCGGAAAGGCTCTTCAGCTCGAACATGTCGTTCAACTCCTGCAGCAGTCACGGCTTAGAAACCCCAAGATGCAACCGGGAGCCATGCGGGGCACAGGGTGTCCTTTTTCAGAAGATCGGCCAGGGAGGAGCATCGGGCGATGTTGCCGATGCAAGCCGTCGGCGAGGAGGCCTTGACAGGGTCCTTGTCGTACAGATGAACGTAGCGGGAGCAAAGACTCAACCACTCCGTCAGCAGGGCCAAAGCCCTGATATTTGGAGCCGTAAACACCTGCAGCCATGGCAGGAAAAGGTTCTCTAACACATGTTGGAACATCGGTTTGGCAGGCAAGGCGCCGCCAGTAGCTTGGTAGCCCACTCTTGCTGGCAGTTTTGGAAGGAAGCCGTCTCCACGAGAAGTTCCAGAACACTATCCAAGTTCAAAACTATCTTCTTGACAGCCGATAGTATGCTGTCGAATCTCTGTGGAGCCCACGAGGCCGACGAAGCCTTTCCAACCAGCTCATCCACAGCATCTAAGTTTGCACGGGCCTTCTCGTCGAACTTGGCTTTGAGGCGACAGCAATTGTGCAAGGCTCGCGTCAGGGAGCCGGGATCCTTGACATTGTTAATGGCGGAGTAGCGGAAGACCAAATCGTCCAGGAGCTTTGCCAGGGCAGTGTCTGATTTCACGGCTGCCTCCAGGGCTCGTTGAGCCGAGTGCATCATGCACCTATGGGTGCAGAGCAGTCCGGGAAACACACCTTTCACCTCAGCCGCTGATTTCAGGCAGACACAAGTGGGGAACAGAGACACCAGAATAATTTCATTAGCATTGCAAAGCAATAAGGAAGAGGAGCAGCAGCCATCCGACCTGCGAGGGTCTCGGCGGATTCGCCGTCTGTTGTAAACACCTCCACAGCTGAACGTCAAATCAACCTCAGACTCAGTCTAGAAGACCACCCGCCTGGACGATGTTTTGAAAATGCGCACGTTCCCCGTCATCTGGGATCACCCTCTGCAAAGCGGCTTGGATGATCTCGCACTTTTCGAGGGCTGTCTGGGAAGGGGTAACATCATATGACAATCAAAAGCCAAGACTAAGGCCCGAAATGATAGTGAGGCCTTCTTGCCATGGACACAGCTGATTTGAAGATGCCGGCAATGGACATTAAAGGATTTGTCCACAAGTTTCACCCGCATAGAAGCGTAGTCTTGAGAATTGTCCTGTCAAATGCACATGAGGAAAAGGCAACACATCGTAACAATCGCCCATGCTGATTACAGGACAAAGCCCGCCTGCGAAAAACCAGCTGATACACATGCCTTGAAGAGCTCGCGGTCCATGTCGAGGAGAGTCTGTGCAATGGCTTCAATTATTCTTGGATGTTCTGCAGCTCCGCTTCGGGCGAGGGGGTAGTTGACAGGGTCGCCCCGCCCTGCAAGTTCACACTTGGAAGTATAAGTCGAAGTCTGGCCAGCTGCTGGTGCAAGCACGACTTCCACACTGACTCGTACTTGTGCCGGAGTGGGAACTGTATTATCAATCTTCTGCTGCACAGGATCAGTCGGCAGGGAAGCACAAAGCGATTGCAACGAATGGAAATGCAAGTCGCTCTGTCCATGACGCCGTAAATCTTCCAGCTGAAGGCGGTCACCGTACTTGCAGCTTGAGGCCACCTCAGGAAAGGCAAGCACGGCACTCTAGATTACCAGACTGTCTTTCGTGCTGGAACTCCGAACGAAAGCCCAACAGATGCCAAGGGACGTCTTGCTGTCTACCTTTCGTCCCTCTGATGAATGCAGACGAAGCAGTGTCAGGACTGGAAGCCGCCCTGTTGCAAACGACGCACAGAAGACCCCACGGCTGAGTCGAGCTTGTCTCGGCAAGCCATGGCACAGTCACACCATCGGGCCTGCACGTGTGCGTTGGCAGCACTAGAAGTAACCCGCGAACGATGGAAGAGCCGCCTCGTCCACGTAAGACCTCGGCACCATTTGGCACCGTTCTTGATGAACTTGCATCTGTTGCAATGTTTCACCGCCAGCTTGGCCTGAGAGCAAAGTTCATTGCACATGCAGCATGTTCTGAATACGGGACATGTGTCCAGGGACACGGCACTGCCATGCTTCTCGATGCATCTCCGGCAATGGGCACCTGCGGGGGCAAACGACGAAACACTGTGATATCGGAAGTCTTCATGTGTGGTATTCGTGCATCCGAGCTGCCGTCAGGGCTTCGTGGCCGGGCGACTGCCATGTCTGTCCAAGTGTCCCCGAACAATCGTGTTTGTTTGCATCCCGATATAAAAGAAACCCTCCATGACGAGATGCTAAAATCTGAAGCTGCTAGACCGCTAGAGAATAGAGAAGAGAGACCCTCCCGCGTAATTGAAAAATGGTTCGTGTTTTCGCACTGCCGGACAAGAAGAGCTAAGGCCCCGAGCTTGAAGTGACAACAATGTGGCAAGCAATGGTGAAGACACTTGTGTCAAATGTTCGCAATTCACTCTCAAGCTGCTCTTTTGGACCGGAGCACCAATGCCGGCATGGAGCGGAAGGGATGTGCCTCAGATATAAGGTTAAGGCTTCAGGCTTGGAGGTTCATTCAGCGTTCACATTCACACAATCGCAGCTAGGAGGCTGCATCTCCATCATGCACTGCTTTGTGACGAGGATCTCGAATGAAACCTGCGCAAAGCTCAGGATGGTAACATAAGTGCGGAGCAACATGAACCACCGACCAACCGATCCCGGCTCGCCTGATCAAAACCGGATGCACTGAGGACCGTCCCACTTGGGAAAGCATGAGGGCGTGATAAGGAAATGACAAACCGCCCGAAACCCCAAACCACCAAACCAAAACCACAATGCTGCAAGCCTTGGGGACCATCGGTCCCCCGCACTCGGGGTCCGTCGGACCCCTACCCAAAACTTGTGGTCCATCGGACCAATTCCCTCAGGACCGTCGGTCCCGCCCCGAACAAAACCTGGATCGAAGGGCTAAGGCGGCTAAGGCTGAGGTGCAAGCACTTGGAGCAGCCTGAGCGGACCTGACCGGAAGCCCAACTCGAAACTTTCTATGCGACGATGGGTCATTGCCAGGCCTCGAGGTAGCATCCAAGACCGACCTGGATGGAAGGAGGAACGAGGAACGAACATATCTGAAGCCAACAAACACGAGAGCTTTGCACGAGGCCGGCACGATGGCAAGATCGGCAACTGACACGGCCTGGGCGAGACATGTCAATGGCGACTCGATCTTAAAAAAGGAATCTCTCAAGCAACTCACTTCTGGCTCGGCTCAACTTTTTTCCATCCCTCGGCCGCCGCTGGCTCACCGCTTGGCCCGCTTCGGATTGGGCGTGCGGCTTCGCGACTTCTGTCCGCCTCCTCCACTGGCCGATCCACTGGCCTTCTGCTCATCGCCCTTCTCCCCGCCACTGGCCTTACCGCCCTTGGCACCAGCCTTCGGAGCCTTCGCCGCCACATCGCTGGCATCGCCCTTGGCACCAGCCTTCGGAGCCTTCGCCGCCACATCCTTGCCGATCTCGCCGCCCTTGCCCGCACCAGCTTTCGGAGTCTCGCCGCCCTTGCCCTGAGCACCAGCTTTCGGAGTCTCGCCGCCCTTGCCCTGACCACTGCTGGTATATCCACGTGTTACCTGAAGTCCAGCACGACAAGCATGACAGGAAGATCAAGCCAAAGCATAAAATCCAAACAACAAATACATGCAAACATAAATTGCCCGAGGTGCTTCCACAGCAGGAGTCTCCACGAACGATCCCGGAAGCCACTGGGACAACACTCTCCGGGCCAGCACAGCAGTTTCAAAGTGAGGATCCTGAGCCGCGATCTCGCTGAGCACCGTGACGATTCTGCCATTCTCGAAGAGCCCTGACAAAGACTTAAGCCGGCAGAGACAAACCAAGAGGTGGCACCTTGAAGAAGCAGCTTTCGTCAGCCAAATAACCAGCTGCTCCGAGAACCGCTCGGTGTTCACCACCTTATGAAAAGCCTCTATGGGCATGTCCACCAGGGCATAGAGAATCTGCCGAAGCTCGCCCGAATTTTTGCATCGATCGACCAGCTGGTTGACTCGATGCACTTCCTCGGTCAGTGAACTGATACTACATCACACAATTGACTGCATCCCAAAGCAAAAATGAAAAGTAGCAAAGAGTTCATGCCATCCAACAAAGCGAGGCTCCTGCTTCAGCTCGTCCCTGGCAGCATTGGCAGCGAGCACAGCTTGTGCAGCTGCAGCGCCACGGGCCTTAGCCGCTCTTCTGTTTGGCAAGTTGCGAAATTCAAGATACGAGAAGCCCTTAAGTATTAAGTGCAGGGAGGCGGCTTCCCAGGAAGATGATGGCGACTCCGAAGCTGGCGGAGCCTAAGCTTCCACTGCATCAACAATGAATCAACAAAGCCTGCAAGCACTCACTGTTTTCAGACAAGAAGCCTTCGGTGGCACTGGCGATGGCACTGCTGGCGCTGGTGCCTCAACCCAAGGACGAAACTTCCATGCCAATCAAGCAAAAAACCCGAGCCAATGCCAACAAGGAGCTTTGGCCTGCTGCTGCTGCAAGGCCATCACCTCCTGGAGCTGGGCCTGCACCTGTGCCAGCTGCTCCTGTCAGGATCCAAGCAAGGAGAAGAAACCAGTATGATGCATCTACGAACTCGAGCCCGTCCTGAGTCTTGCGAGCAGCAAACTTCGCCTGGGACACGATCTTCGACTTCCGTCCCTCGCCCGGCATGGCTGCAACGAAGGTTGGCGATTAAACCCAAATCTGAGCTGTTGCCCTCATGAGCTGCTGCCCTCGTGAGCTGGTGCCCTGATGTTGTGAGCTGGTGCCCTGATGTTGTGAGCTGGTGCCCTGATGTTGTGAGCTGGTGCCCTGATGTTGTGAGCTGGTGCCCTCATGTTGTGAGCTGGTGCCCTGATGTTGTGAGCTGGTGCCCTCATGTTGTGAGCTGGTGCCCTCATGTAGTGAGCTGCTGCCCTGGATTACTGTGATGAGTTGCTGCCCTCGAGTGTTGAGCTGCTCTACGATCGTGGCATGAACATGGCATGTAGATTGAGCCAGTGCCGAAGCATGCGCACAACCGCTGCTTCAACATGCCAACACCGCTGACTCAAGAAGGCCGGGTGCAGGCTGCTGGGCTCCTGACGGATGGCGCCAGGAGCAGCAGGAGGCCGAACCAGGCACCTGGCGGGGCAGAATCAACCCCCCAAATCAGCCACTGCAGCAGAGCACTAGACCAGGCCTCTGGCACCTTCGGGGGGTTCGAGGGTTCCGGGATTAGGGAGTAGGAATTTCAGGGTCGTAGTGTGCAGGGCGTTTAAGGTCTTAGGGTTTCGAGCGGTTTAGGGGCATAGAGCTTCTGGGCATTAGGGCTTAGGACACTTAGGGGCTCAGGACGTTCGGTGTTTAGGCCCTCAAGGGTTAAGGGTTTGCGGGTTTTCAGGTGTAGGGCTTTTAGGGTTTACACGGGGCGTAGGGTTGTCCCCTAGCTTACAAGCGAAACCCTATAATCCCTATAACCCACTCAAACCAGGAACTTGGGGACCATCGGTCCCCCACCCCGGGGTCCATCGGACCCCACCCTTGGGTCCATCGGACCCATTCCCTGGGGACCATCGGTCCCCGTGAACAAAACCTGAATTCCGAAGTCCCTGAAAAACCCTATGAATCCTATAAGCCTTAATATACTAAACCCTACAAATTATTTATTTAGTTTAACGGCGCCGGCGCCACGTCGATGGCATCGAAGAGGTCGTCGGTCGTCATCAGGACACATGTAGGGGCAATTAAGGGGTGTGGGGGCTTAGGGTTTAAAGCTGATAGTTAGTAAGTGTTCAGGGTTTGGCAGTGGTCTGGGGTTTTAGGGTTGGCTCGGGGCGTAGGTTTCAGAGGTTTAGGACTCAGGGTCTTAAGGTATGGTGGGATTTAAGGTTAAAGATTTATCGCGCACACATCAGACGGCCTAAGCAGCGAGAAGGTTAAAGATTTAGGTTTCAAGGCCGGGTTCCTGGTGCTCCAGGGTTTCGGGGTTGACCCTAAGTTCAGGAGGGATTCCGTTGTTTGGGGTTCAAGGTCTGAGGCTGTTTCGCTATACATCCAGTGATATGCAAACGTCCCCTGTAAGCCATATACTACAGAAATAAATCACATACAATTAAAAAGTATTAAAGTTTCCACACCAAAGCCTAGTACTTCCCACCGGAACGTTTCTCACCCCCCACGCAAGCCCCTTCACTACTTCCAGGACCAGCACCTGATCGCAAAAGCGATGCCACGAATAGCACAGGTGTGCGCAGGTCATTCCGGCACGCATTCTTCATTGCACCGATAAGGTTGTCCTCATCGGCCTTAGAGCCAATCAGCTCCTTGCAAGTTATGCGAGCGCATCCCTTAGTGGACTTAGGCACGGCGTAGCCATTACCCAAGCCACAAAGGTCAACAATCATGCGGTCTGGCTTTCGTCCACCAGTCTTCGACGGCATGGCTACCAATCTCCCATCGCCCGTTGCCTGAAATTTCAAGGCTTTAAGCAATCTCCTGGAGATTTGGCTAGTCAACTCGCATTTATCAGATCGATCCTTAGCGTCCGAATCAGTCATGTGCAAATGTTTGGACGAGCACACGTCAGACGACTTAGGATGCAACGCGACGTTTGCGGCAATGTACTCCCATTCATCCTTGCAGTAGCCGAGCTCAACGGCGGTTCCGGGAGATACAGGATCCCGAAAGGTATAACGTTGCCCGTGAGTGCATCCTTGGATCTTGATGCTCTTCCACATGACATCTTCCTGAAGTCCCTTGTACTGCTTGGTTTCCTGGACTGATACTCGAGGAGGTACTTCGATGATAATTTGGAACCCCCATGATGCCGCTCTGCGCGCAATTCTTTGGACGACCTCCCCCCATGGGTAGTCTGTCCGCAATTTGGCCTTTTCAGGGTTGTCAGCGATTTTCCGACTCAGCCACGAATTCTTGCCTAACACCCCTGCACCAATGAAGATCACGGAGTTAGGGTTGATTTTCCTTGCTTCCACCACATCGAAGAGGTAGGCGCACATGGCGTCGTCAACTTCTCGCCCCATACTCAGAACATTTACTTGCAGCCCAGGGTCATAGTGAGAATCGGGAGCATGCTGTGCAATGCAATCCTTGCCTGGAGCATACTCATTCCACCAGTTCTCCTCATCGACCCCTACCAATGTCCACACCGTCACTGCTTTTGGAGCATCTTTGATAGTGATACGGTATTTCCACCGGCTGTAAGGATTCTTGTAAGTATGGACCAACCCTCCATCGTGGTCGAGGAATTGGATCACCAGGCCCTCCTTGGGCTTGTTTTCGGCGAAATTGACCACGTGGGGCACAATTGCTCCATCATATCCTTGATATTCCCGTTTCTGTTCAGCCGCATCATGCCATACATCCTCGTACACTGACGACCATTGGTCATAACCGAATTGAGAGGCTTGACTTTTGGACTGGCCGTTGAAACAAAGAGGCAATGAAAAGCCCTGGTACCCCCCATGGATGGCACGCGCCAGTGTGACAACCACCGCTCGCCATTTGGCGGGCAGGGCGCGCACATAAGACTGTCCCAAAGGCGGTTCAGGAGGAGGCAAAAACGGCGGCGCAAGGACGTCCGCGATAGCTGCGGGGCGCAAATGCCCCCGGACCGGATGGTACTGAAACACAGCACGCTCCACATAGCGGTCGAACTTGCCCGGTTGATCAAGGATAGCAGCACGATCCTCCATCTGGTGCCACTGCCCTTCACGAAGAATCCAAGTCGACCGAAGGTAACGACCAGGCGGCAACGCGGAAGGCGGCCCCCGCAACATGCGCGGGAACTTGACAACCAGGATGGGGTCCACACTGTCATGTTCTTGCAAGCCTTCCTTACTCGACAATCCAGCGCGATACAACACCTGAGGGAGGATCGGCGTCTGCGTGTAAGGAAAACAAGGCACCTCGCTCTTGAACGAGTAATGCTGTTGCCCCTTCTCATCCGTACTTTGGGTATGAGTAGGGCGCATCAGATCCATAATCTCTTGGGAGCCAATGAGAGCCGGCGGAAAAATGTTGATGAGCTGACACGCATGTGTCCAGGACACAGAATCCTTGAACGACTTGGTGTGTATGTCCGCGGACATCTTGGCAGTGACCTCATAGGCAAGAGAAACGTAACCTTCCTGAAAGATAGAATGCATCCATCCAATGCAGATACCGTGGGTACGTTCCAAGTGACGCATAGTCGGATTCTTGCCCGTGCGAATCACCCCGATCATGGTCTGGTTGTCGTCGTAGAAGACGAAGTTGGGGTCTTGCCCCCCAAGCTGCTGCCACAACGTGATAGCAGGCAATCCAAGACGTGACATGGCAAAGTCGGCCGCGACAATCTCGGCCTCAGGTGTGGAATGACTCAAGCACCCCTGCCTTTTGCTAAGTCCCGCCAAGGGAAATCTTGTATGAGAACCTTGAATGTGCAAATGAGCACCGGAGGTAGATTTCAAACTTTCTCCACAACCTGCATAGTCCGCATCTGCAAACAGCCCGATGGACGAGTCCTCCAAGGAGTTCCCGACCCATCCAATCATCATGTGATGTTTGGACTGGTGCACATAGGCCATGAGATGATGAAGAAGAGCATCCTCCTTCTTGGTCCATTTCGTGATCTTGCGTGCGAGATTGTTGATACTGCGCAGAAGATCAAAGCGGCAAATGCGCGCGGCATAAAGCAATTTCATGAGAATGCTTGCTGCCTGCGGAGCAAGTGCGCCGCGATTAGCCTCGTTGATCTCCTCTTCCTCTGGCGCCTTGGGAATAGGTGGAGGCGGAACAAGCCGACCGTCCTTATCAACAGGCATGGTGTGTCCACACCACGTGCATCGATGGCTTTTACCTGACTGTGCCGGAGCGCGAGCTGGGTGATTCTTAGTCTCCTCAGCCGGACTCGGCGATGGTACCGTCTTGAATTTTGTCGGATCGAACCCAGTCACGTCGCAGTACTTCTTGACTGTCATGTCCAGGTACGTCTCCATGTCGTAGGTAACGGTCTGCACCTTCGTTTTGTCATGCAACGTTGCCTCGCCCTTGGAGATGCGACAACCCAGATACAAACCCAGTGGCGTTTCTTCTTCCAATCGGAGTTCTTGGCGCAGCATGTCCCAGCCCTTGGGTAGATTCTCTTTGGGTCCTGCCATCTTGAGATCATCCACGTAGATGACAAGTAAGAGCTTCATTTGCGGGTGGAAATACAATGATGGCCATTCGTCGCCAATCGGCTTGAATCCTACTTTCTGTACCGCGGTGTGGCAATGTTGTTCCCACATGGTTCCTGCGTCAGGATGTCCGTACAGAGCTTTGATCAGGCGGCACACAGGTCTGCGGAATTTATGCCGTTTCGCAGATGGATGCCAGGCTTCATCAGGCAGTTCAACCCAACATGGAGTTCCCGATAGTCTCGCCTGAATGTATGCTTGGATAGCATCCGCCATCTGGACATCGTTGCCAGGAAGGCATCCGTAATAATCTGCCCACCGTGAGGCGTCAAACGTAGCCGGGGAATTCCCCAAGTCCTGAAACAATGCGGCTTCCATGTTCTGGTCTTTGACCTGATCACCGAGTAGTACACCTCGCCCTTTGAACTTCCTGGCAGGATCGTCCTCTTTGAGCTGATAGTTCTTCTCGTATATCAGTCCATGTACTCGCGCCATATGTACTTTCTCACCTTTCTTCTTTGCCTCAGCGACGACGTCGTCATATTCACGCGTAGTTGAGAAATCAAACACCTCTTGGTCCCACAATCCCTTCCATTCTTTCATGAAAGCTTCCATGGCCTTGGGGTTGTTGACCATCTCCTTGCGTGTGACAGGTCGAGTAACCATGGCATTGAAGCATGATCCTCCTGCCTGATTCTTTTCCCGATGTACGTTTCTGTGAGAAGTCGTACACGGCATAGACGGAATCCAGTTGTCATCCATGACCATGTGTGCCGGAACAGCCGGCACGACGTCCGCCAAGAATTGTTCTTGTGTGTATTGATCCACATAGGATTGTGCCCAAGACCATCCATCGTCGTCGTCGATGGACACGTTGAGTTGCAGATCGATTTCTTCACATGGAACAATCTTGGGAAAGATCATGTTGTCCAAAATCTTGGTGACTATCTTCTTCCCTATCACAGCCTTCTTCCGGTCTTTCTTGGCAACTCGAGCTTTGTCTCGTTTTTCCTTCTTGTACGCTGCCTTCTTCTCCGCTTCACTCATTTTCTTCCATGCTTCCGGAGAATAGGAATGGATAGGTCGCCGTGTAGGAAGTGTTCGTCGACCATCACTTCGGATCTTGTACGGAACTCCCCTTTTGTCGATCTTGCAGGCTTCACCATCGTCGGTGAGATATACAATGCCGTCCCCTTTCTTCCCCGTACTCCAATGTTCAATCTCCTCGGGAGCCAACTTCTTTTCTTTCAAGATCTTGATAATCTCTCCAGGTTCTTCGATGTCTCCTTCGGGGATGAGTCTACCGGTTGGACCGACTTCGCGGGGCGATCGTCGATCTTTTCCAGTGACCTTTGGTTCAGAAGGAGGCGGTGCTGCACGTAGACCTAGTTCTTCGTCTAGTTCTTCGAGTCTTTTGTCTCCTATAGCATCAATAGCTTCATGTTCTGCTGACTTGAAGACTTCGCCGGACGGCTCCGTCTCTATGTCAGATGGATCTATGTCCTGTAAGTCGGGATCTTCTCCGGGATCCGGTGGAGGAAGAAGACCATCTTGATCATCATCATCCCCGTTGCCACCATTTCCTCCAGGCGGACCGTCATCCCCGTCATCGACGTCTTTTATCTCCTTGCCAGCAAGGTCAACGTTGTCCCTTAGTCCCTCAATGGTTGAGTTCATCCTCTCGTACTCGGCTTTCAGGGGAAACGTTATCTCCTCTGGGAAGTAGATAACTTCTGTCTCGTACGGTCTCATCAACTTCCTGGGAACAGATGCGTCCATTGACAAGTTCGCATTGGCAAATTCCTTCATGTCCCACACGCGATACTTCTTGGACCATCCTTGACCAGCAGTGATGATGTATCCGGCGAAAATGCCTGGGATCCCCTTTGGATCGAACTTGTTGCCATATGTCTTCGGCCTTGTATCCGTAGGCTTGAAGAAGACTTTGGCCCCAAAGGGTATGGCTTTTCCCTCGAAGTCCTTTCCAGTCATACGTTTCCATGCTGAATCACCATCGCCCTCCACGTCTTCGATGTTGAGGTTCTGCATCACGCAATTCAGCGCAAAAGACCAGTATTGGGCAGGTAATCCGGCGTGTAGCATGGATGCTGCGACTGTGTTGATCACTTCTTGATTTGACCGTTCAGCGAGTGAATTGTTACTGGGTTTCCCTGGAAGGGAATGATCTATCACGATCTTCAACTGCGCCATAGCTGAATCGAACTCTGGTGCTTCATCACTGTACGCCATATGAATCTTGCGTCTTCCCATAAGGCGTCTGATGGCCATGACGACTTCGTCAGTGCTCCTTGAAGCCGTGGGAATCGCTGCGATCATTTTGGTGGCGATGTCTCTGATGACTAGAACTTCACGTGCTCCATCATCGAGTCCGATGCCTGCTTCGGCGGCCTTGCGCATATCAAGGAAGTCGAACGTCACAAGATCTCCCCAGTGTTTGATCACACGTTGAAACGCACCTCGTTGTGTCCGTAAGTGCTTCATCTTCGCGCGTATGCACGATTCGCAATATGGGTTGCGGTAGCGATGAGTACACAGATGTGCCAACGTCTTAGCTTCGGCTTTCAGTGTTCCGACTCTGGCCTTGCGGCTCGGCGCACCGTCGCCTTCTACATCAATGATCACCTCATCGTCACCGTCCAATGGAATTTCACCCACTCCTTTTCCTTCGTCGTCGTCCGGAGGTCGTCCGGCCTCGGACTCTGGCACTTCTTCTATAGGAGGTTCTTGGGGTTCAGGATCAGGAGGCCGTTCATGATCGTCACCTTCTTCTTCTGCTTCAACCTCGCTTGGTGCAGCTTCAGCGGCAGCTGCGACACCGACGTCAACGTTGCCCGCTGTTAGCGCACCCTTGAAGATTTCGGTGATCGCTTTGGCCTCCGGATCATCATGAACCAATGACTTAGAACTCCCGGCACGAACGTACGGGATGTCACCGTTCACGAACAGAGATATTCTCTTGCCCTGCGGGTTGATCATGAATGGTTCCCTTCCGGGTGGCCACACAAACCCGTAGTTAAAGTTCATACATCTCTTGCCAATGGAAAGCACCGATGGTGTGTCGTCCAACACGTAAGCGTTGATCGGTTCCTCGAACGACTCAGTCTGGAAGTTCGACACGAGATCGGTATCGGTGATTCCATTTGCTGTCTGAAATGATATGGGCTCTGGAGTCACGAGTGTCTCGAGACTATGCTTCTCGATCTTCTTCTGAGATATGAGGTCGTGGCCACACCCAGTGTCCATGAGAAACTTGATCTTCTTCTTGAGGATGACTGGTTGAACCATGCATTTGCATACACCTTGATTGATGATCCGCTTGCTGTGCGCAGCATCGAGTTCACGCTCAACGATGGAATCCTCACCGTCGTAGAAGGAGACTTCCTCCACCCGAGACGTTCCTGGGATTCGCACGAATGAAACTCGATCTCCACATTGATCATCATCGTCGTCAACCATGTCTCTCATAATCTGTGCCCTCAATCTCGCTTTGTGCTTGGCGAATTCCAAATTCACGGCGCGATCCTCATCGTTAACAAGCGCTTCCATGTCGACGTACTTCACCTTCCGCTCTTTGTCCTTCTTCGATCTTCTAGGACACGAAGAAATGAACTTCACGTTATCGGCGAATGTCACATTACGCTTGATCCCTTTTCGGGTCGACGTAGTCGGTCCCGAGGATTCGTCGTCTGTTGAACAATCCGAATCAGCGTCGCTGTCAACGGATGGGCAATCTGACTCCTCCTCATCCTGTCTTGAAGATCGCTTCCATATCGCCGGAGCTGATGGATTCCACCTTCGGCACAATCTGATGGCGGGTGCCGCAGGGAGCGCCTTGGCCTTGGCATTCGGCTTCGCTGGAGCTGCCTTCGCTTCGGATTTGGCTTTAGCCTTTGCCTTTGGTTCCGGAGCTGGGGTAGCTGCTGCCTCATGCTTGAAAGGACAATTCTCTCTTGAGCACGAGCCTGTGTTCTTGAACGAGTAGCATATCCTGTTTCCTCCTCCTCCAGATGGACTCGGAGTTCTCGTCCTCGGCGTAAAGGGTCGCTCTGGAGTCTTCTTCGAGTGACTAAATGGGCACTTGTCACCATTTCGACACCCTGCATCTGTGAAATGGAACTTGCAGCGGATTTGCTTCTTGCTCTTGTCACCTCTGTTGTCCGCTGACTCACTCCTCGTCTTCTTCTTGGGTTTTGGCTTGGTTTTCGCATGACTCTTCGCTTTGCTTTGAGGTAGTACAGGTGTTGCTTTATCCGGCTTGGTCGGCGAAGCCTTGACCTTTGCGGATGGAGCTGCGTTAGGCGTTGGTTTCTCAGGTACCTTGGCCGGTGCAGCAAGCAAATCCTTGCCCTCAAGCATCTGGCGCAAGCCAATTTGGGTCTGAGTGAGATTTGATTGTTCTCGTCTCCGCATGATGGTACGGTCAATGATCTTCATCAAATTGTCGTACGATCGGTCTTCATGATTGTAGGGCAAGTGTTCGTAGTGCATGCCCAACTCCATCTTCATTGCGGGCGAGTCCTTGATCTTGCTGTACAAGCAATCACGGAGAGCTGTTTTGGATGGTATGTCTTCTGGCCTCATCCGTCCCAGAACTTCCAACCACGTCTGCTTGAACGTATGAAGCTTGTTGTCGCCTTGGTACTGGAGCTTCACCAGATACTCGAGAGTGATGATCATGTCGAGACGATCATGCGTTCGAAAGCTTTCATACATCATCGCAATGATTTGTCGTCCTTTGATGATCTTCCCTTCGGGCCTGCTGATGTAATCGTTGGCCTTCCGGTTCACCTCCAAGTACAGGTCAGCAGATTTGTCACCACCAGCACGTAGCATTGCGACCATTGCGATCCCCAATTTGACGTCTACGCTCTTAAACTTCTTGTGTCCTGAATCGTTCAGTGCTTCGACATCAGGGAATGGGTTGAATGCTGGTGCCAGCCATAACATCCAGTCCTCATGATTTGGATCGGCTGATGCTCCTAAGACATTCGCCGTGCATACGGATCGCCAGTTGTTGAGGTGAGTGAGAGTAGGCCATGGAGGTACGGTCACTTTGTCGGCCTCCCTCCTGGAAATTCTCACTTCCGTGACTTCAGGATCTGCGTCTCCATCAGGATCACGCGCATGAGATCCAGGATCCGATTCAGGTTTGCCTCCACCGCTTTTCTTCTTATCATCATCATCATCAGGCGGGTCAGGAGGGTCATACCCCGTGCCGGTTCCTTCATCGTGCTCTCCATCTTCGTTCTCGTCGCCAGCCTCGTCACCGTCATCGTCTCCATTATCCTCCTGAATCGTTTCAGCGAATAACTTCCACTCATCACGATCAGCTCTGAGACGTTGTTCGGCTTTCTGGGCCTTGAGTACTTCGCTTCGCAGATCGGCAATCTTCTCCTCGTACCGTTCCGCGACCTCTTTCTCGATCTGACGTCTCCTTGCTTCATGAATGGAATCGTCATAGGCAATAGGGGGACCGATGAGGTCGTTGCCCTTCGTAGATGCGGTGATACCGTCGACACCAACAGGTCTTGAGGAGCTGGCAGATGCTGTGGACTTCGATCCCAACATCCCGCGATCCTCCAAGAGTTCGCGTAGCTGTCGATCACGCACGGCTGCCGCATCACTTTTCCCATGAAATCCGCTTGGTATGCCGAACAAAGTGGCTGCACTAGGCGTGGAACGCGCAAGTGCTGGGCTGCTAATACCTGGCACGTAGTGCTCGGGCATTGCATCCGCCACGATTGGCATTGAACTGCGGCCAGTGAAGAAGTTTCCACCGGTGAATGGAATTCCATCCATCACAAGGTTCTTGTCCTTGTCCGATTCCGAGAATGCGAACTTCTCTTTGGCGACTGGACTAACTTGACTTGGGGACCGTATTTCAGGGGATCGTACCTCACCTCCTACGGAAAATGCAGGCACTACTTCCTTTCCTACGTGCTCCCAGCCAGACTCAGTAGTCCTCGAAGACATGGGCATGCTTGAAGGCCGTGTCGCTCCTCCATAGTTGGAGTTCCGCGCTGCCTCCAATTCGCTGCGTGTCCTCGCTTGAAGATCTTCTTGTGCTTTGAGCGTTTTCCTGAGTTCACTCAGCTCGTCGTGCAAGGTAGGCAATGATCGCCTTGCATGATCTTCATTCTGATGAAGTCGGTCCTCTGCATCTTGCATCCTCTTCACAGCCATTTTGCGGTACTCTTCCTCTTCACCAAGACGTTCGCGAAGCCGAAATCGTTCTTGATCAATGGCTGCGCTGTTTCCAGCTAGCCCTTGGATCTCGTTCACGGCCCGCAACTCCTGGTTCTTGACCAAGTGGAATCGTTCCTGCATTGCTTGTAAGGCTTGTTCCGAACTTGCTGTGTTTGACCGGAGGACCAAGTTCTCTCTGGCATGTTCATGAAGTTCATGAGTCAGACGCTCATACTCACGTGCCATAAGCTCACCATCGCCTTGCGCTCTTGCCTCCAACTGCACAAAGTTAGTGGCTGCCTCCGTGCGGAACACGTGTAGCTGTTGAGCTAACTCCTCGGCAACGGCATGTGCTTGACGTTGTTGAGCAGAGTTCTGTTCATCCATGCGAAACAAAGCTGTTTCATAGTCTCGCTTCATCTCCTGATTGACATTGTTGATGTGCCTCATGGCTAAGCATGCATGGTCACGTTGTCGTTCCAATTCTTCAATGCGAATCCCAGATCCTTCATCTTCTTGTTGCATCTCCTTGATCTTGTCCATCAGGGTCTGAACAACTCCTTCGTATTCTTGCATCTGACTGCGATAGTACATCTGCTGCGCAAGGTTAGATGCTTCGAGCTGTTGCGAAATCGTCAGTTCCTGATAGGCATTCGGACCATCGGCTATGGCTGGCGTGGTCACCGATGACGCATCACCACGTGCTGGGATAGTGTCCAGAGTCATATCCAGATCGTCAGCATCACGTGGTTGATTGGTAACCATCCGATTCCAAGTCATGGATTTGTCACGCCCACGAGTAGCCGAAGTCCTCGATCGTGCTGAAGAGCTTCTCGAAGATGATGGTCTTGACTTCTTTTCCAAGGTCTTCACTCCTTTGTCCTTGGCCCTGGACGTAGTCCGAGGTGCCTGAAAACCAGACGCTTCGGCTCGTCGTTCGGGAGCCTTGCCCGTCCTCGAACCTGTGGATGTCGGACGCGAAGGCGTAGATGCTCTTGGTAGACTCTTTGCTTTCACCTTGGGAACTGCCTTTGCAATGGCAAGCGCAGAAGATTGACCTTTGTCATCTTCCGTGGAGCTATCAACGGATTGCACCACTGTGTCATCAGCTGTTGACTCACCAACGGCTGGCGCTGCCACATCGGCACCGAAAGTCATTGTCGTATCTTGGCTTGATCCCGAGTTCATTGTGGTCGTAGTAGATCAAGTAGTCGTTGCTGTAGAAAGGCAGAGCCGCGTACGGCTGATAACCTGCGTGGGGGATTGATCTCGACTAGGTTGCTGCTCTCCCCACCAGAGCTGTAATGAATGTAGGTGTGGCTGGCTTGCACTCTCCACAGACTGGACCCTGTCTCTCTTACACTTCCACGTGTGCAATCCTATGCAGGCAGAACCGGCGGCCGTTCCTTTTGCACTCACTGCCGGCGGCGGTTCGTCTGTGCAACGGGATAGCTCTGATTGCTCAGGATAGAAGACACTTATAGCACTTAGCTATGGGCATTGACTTGAGCCAAACGTTGCGTGGGCGGTCACATAGAAAGGTAAAGATGAGGGACGCGTAGCGTGCCCCCTTAGAGTCGAGGGACGCGTAGCGTGCCCCCTTCTCTTGCACTTTACACGGTCTTGCTCACAGCTCTTATAGTGACACCTTAGAACTTGACAAGGCATCGCAGTCCGTTCGCAGGAGTTGCGTAAGGCGCTGTGGGCATTGAGGGCATATGGCATTATCGTCAATAAATGATCTCCTTCGTGAGCTTGCAATGGTCGTGGTGAAATAAGCCCTCATGGAGTTTCTCGATGGCCCTAAACACCCAAACCCACCTTGAAGTTCTTTGTGTAGCGCATGAGGGGCAGCACATGTTTCAGCTGCACCTGCGCAGGACTTGGCTTCGGGCTTTTCGAATCTGGGGAGCACTGTGTTGAGGGGTCTATAGAGGTTGTATAGGGATTTCGCAAGGGTTTTCGTAAAGGCTCTATACGGTTTCTCTCAAAACTTCCACGAGCTCTCCGGAGGGGTCCTTGTTGGCAGTCTTAGCATTCCATAACGGTACAAGAAGGCACTGCTGCTTGAGCAGACGCCGGCTTCCAACAATGACAGGCAACCATGCACACCTTTACCCATCCTGCCTCCCCCCGCCTCAAAATTCATAGACTGACAAATACGGAACCATACAGTGAAAACAGAACAATAACACTGAAAATGATGTTAACGCTAGCAGCAGCCATGACAGCAACAATAACAACAAACACAGCCGCTGCATACATATTTATACATGTATATACTTAAATATACACACACACATATATATATATATATATACATATGTAATATACGCAGCAATACTACTAAGAAGAGAGGAACTGTTTAATGCTACGTGATATTCCCATTTTGAATGCTACTATTGCTAGGCCTCATATACGGTGTACTATAGCAATAGCAACATGTAAACGAATACCTGGACACATATCTACATGCATATGAACATCAGATATAAACAAGCAACAAATGAATATCAGTATGTTGTCACCTACACCAATATATATATATATATATATATATGTATATATATATATACACACATACATACGTATATGTACATATACATATGAGCATACATGTCATATCCGTATATACACATACATACAAAAATACAAAACCATATAACCATGTACATCTTTGTATACATACGAGGATTTTCATGTTTAAGGCGCTGCCCGCCTTCATCTCAACTCTGGCAATGCTCTCGACCGGATCATCCGGCTTCTTCAGCACGTAGCGCTTCTTCCCGAACCTTAGACACAAGAGGGCTCCACAGTAGATCTCTGACACCAAATTCCGAACCCCTGATTTCTCAAGCAAAAGCTCAAAGGGTAGCTCAAACCCTCTTAGTCCGCTGCGATTGCAAAGCTACGCCGACGATGCTTGCCGTGTAACGTGTCAAGCACTGCTTGAGGTCAGGGGTTCAGGATTAAGGGTTTAGGGCTCAGGGCTAAAGGGTTCTATGGTTTAGGATACACAAACCTTGCAAAGCCCTGGGCTCCCTGACTTTGAGGATCTGCCTGGCACGCTCACAACATGAATCAAGCCGAGCCAATCGTCTGACAGCATGAGCGGGTCGACATATGCTCACAACATCGTCAAGCCTAAGCAGCTTGCAGCCCTAAGCAACCGAACACCCTCCACAAGCCAACACCCAGCAACACCGGAAAACAAAAAGCAACACCAAAAAACAAACAAATCACCGTTTAAACAAAAACAACACACAACAAGCGGACACTCCCGGAAGGATCTCGAAACGAGGAGCGGAAAACCCCACATCTATCCAACAACACCAAACTCTACACCCGGTAGATGAGCCGACCCCCGAGAGGCGGGCGTATCGTTGGGAAACCGAGTGAAGCAAGACGACCTCGAGCTTAGGCATTCAGGGTTTGGGTCAGGGCATGAGCTGTATGTGTTTCGGTTGCAAGGTCTCGGGTGCAACAGTTTAGGAGTGTAGGATTTAGCGCTTCAGACTGTCTCAAGGCTCTTAGGTGCTGGCGTTTGGGCTTTGGGGCGGACGGGGGGTTTTTAGGTTCGATTCTAGGACTTCAGGATCATTGCTTCAGGGCCACACCCTAAACAAGAATGCTTAGTAAGGCATCCTGACATCTCCCGGCCGGCCCACCCTCAACGCAGAGGCACGCGCCCGCAGACACACACACACACACAAACACACACAGACACACACAGACACACACAGACACAAAGACACACACAGACACAAAGACACACACAGACACAAAGACACACACACACACACACAAAGACACACACACACACACAAAGACACACACACACACACACACGCAAACGCAAAGCCCTCAGACCCGAACCCCGCAGCCTACAGCCCAAATCCTAAATTTCTAAATCCAATGAGCCGCCACGCGCCGAAACGCTATACAAAAACCTTGACATCATACCATCATACACCGGGATCTAGCCCCAGTCCGGGAAACAGCATAGCCACCTACACTCGAAAGGTGAGTATTATATACCCCCTAAATCCGGGGCCTTGAGTCTTAACCACTACTAGAATAGGGTTTTGGGGCCCATTGTGCTATAATTATCGTGAAGAACCCCCAAAATTGTATTGGCGATGGTCTTTTGAACCCCTTAAATAGACTCAGGACCATGCGAGTAGTAGCCATGCACCGGGATCAGCGCATTCTCCCTGTGGGCACGTGGTCAACATCGCAGTTCGACAGCTAAGGGTGTTCCGGCATAAATGACGACACCCACCACCCCTCTTACCATGTTCAGAAATCTAGATGCTGTAACTTCTGAACTGCCAAACTCTTACCTACAACTGATGACCGCTTGTACAGGATGCATGATTCGAAAGGGTATGTTGTGATGGCACAAAGAGCAGCGAGGCTGCTAAGTACAGGTTTAGAGAAAGAACCCTGTGAGCTTGACTGTCACTATCATTTGCGATGCACCTGGACAGCATCCCGTAGCCTAAGTCGAAATCCTGAGTAGACCCTGCAACTCAGAAATACAAAACATCCTGAAGCCTGCAGGCCGAATGCTCTACTGACAGCGAACTGGCCCAAAACCAAAGACGGCCTTCAAACCATGATGCCTATCATCATCGCTACCAGCACCACCGCCACCTCGACAACCACCGCCATCATCATCATCATCACCACATACAGCCACGGTAGTCAAGCTCACGCACTGGTAATTACTCACGACACAGATTCTGTGATTTCCAACCGATGTCTGACGTCACTTTCCGGCCTCTGGCGCTGCTTGAACTTCTCGTCGTCTCAGCGCAAAAGGGTGGTTTAAGGATCCTATACAGGAACACCTTAAAGAACGATGTAAACACCGCATATGTACATGGATCCTATGTAGCCCTGTAGTGAATCCCATACATAACCCCACAACGAAAACCTAATGAACGTCTTAATAGTCAACATCAAGAGATTGAACGCCCCGTCAACCTGCGAAATCAACGAACTAGCTTGTTTCTGAAAACGATGAAGGGCAAGTCACGAAAACCAGCATCGAACAAACACACAACAAGCAAGGCTTGCACGCATGTGTTGTGTATTGTTGATTTGTTGTTGTGCGTGTTTCGCTCGCTGCCTCAATGTCGTCTTCACAACAGTTGATAATTAATGGCATTTTATCTTTTCATGATATCCCAGAAGCTACCCTCATGGTCGTGGCTTACTTGTGATTCTTGATCAGAGCCTAAGGGGCCTGGGGTTAAAGCTTGGTGCGCAAGACTGAGAATTGATCAAGGCATGCTGGCCGGGCTACATCTCGGATGAGAGCTTTCGGGACCCAAAGGGTCCAAGTATCGTTATGGTATACTTACAGGGTATTTTGGGGGTCTAAGTATCGTTATGGTATATACTTATAAGGTATTTTGGGGGTCTAAGTATATACCATGATGATACTTGGACCCTTTGGGTGAGGTTTGGGGCTGAGAGTTCATTGTGTCCGCTGTCAGGGTTTAGTCTTTCGGGATTCTCGCTTTACATAAAGGGAACTCCAGGAAGTTGGAATATGGATTAATGGTA
The DNA here is from genome assembly GCA_905221615.1 of Symbiodinium sp. CCMP2592. Taxonomy (NCBI): domain Eukaryota; class Dinophyceae; order Suessiales; family Symbiodiniaceae; genus Symbiodinium; species Symbiodinium sp. CCMP2592. The sequence continues at coordinate 40,040 of CAJNDT010000003.1, forward strand.
GGATCCCCTATAATTTACCTTAAAGCGATTACGATAATGAAATTCCAACTTTCTGGCTTCTACTGTAGGTGCCGTTAAAAGAAATCGACAAGAGCCCTGAAAACACATGAACTCCATCATGGCCACTAGCTCCTCCTCTTCCTGCGGGCGAATTTTTGTCAACAGCACACTTGCACTATCCTTTTATGGTTCCTTGGTGTGAATTCCTTATTATGAGTCCTTACAGTAAAAGCCAGAAAGTTGGAATATGATTATCCTAAACCCTTTATGGTAAATTATAGGGTATCCTACCCTGAAACCATATTCCAACTTTCTGGAGTTCCCTTTAAAAGGGTAGGTTCTTTTGGGCCAAAAACTCCAAAGTCAGTAAGACCCAAGAAATCCCATATTAGGGGTACCTTATTTTGGGGGTCCTTATAATAAGGATTCTACCATTTAGGGTACTATCTTAGGGTCCCCTATTGTTAAACCTTAGAAGGGGGCCCCACCCTGTATTAGTGGTATAATAGGAATATAATAGGGGCCCTAATGTAATCCTTATAGTCGCTATTACAGGGTGGGGGCCGCTTCCAACCCATATGGGTGATTATCAAAATTAGGGTCGCTTCTGGGGTCCCCTAGATAGTAAGTGCCGCATTTTTTTTGGGAACCAAAAAAGGACCCTTATTTTGACAACCGCCCATATGTGAGCTTCCTACTTGTCGGGTATCAGTGATCAGGGAGAACCAAAGGTTACTCTTTTTGGTTATATTGGGAGTATATAGGGACTCTACCAGCCAAAAAAGGTTATATAAAGGATACCTACTCTACTACCTAGAGGGTCATATCCTACCCCTTTTTCAGGGTACCTAGTTTTATGGCTAGGTTCTCTTATATAGAAAAGTAGGTACCTTAAAAAAGGGGTAGGGTATGACCCTCTAGGTACTAGGCCTTTTGAAAAGCCGCAGCTCCAGAGACCCTGAACCCCAAAGCCACAATCAAAGCATCCAGGAACCTGGGCCTCTGAGCTATTTCAGTTCAAACCCCGCCCTCGGTAAAACCGAGGAGACCTGGTAAGAAAGAGCCGTGAGACCACAATAAGCAATCCGAGACTGAGACCGGACTTGAAGAAGATGCCATGGTCGAACATCACCTGGGGGGGCGGTTAGGGTTTTGGGGGGGTTTAGGTAGAACTTCATAGACGGTTTTGGTATGGATGTGCCAAAGCCCTGATCTAGAAGTCATAGGGGCCATGGAACCATGTGGGTGGCTGTCAAAATTATGCTCCCTTTTTGGGTACCCTAAATAATAGGTGCCGTATTATAGCAGGGACCCAAAAAGGGACCATAATGTTGACAACCACCCATGTGTTGAATGGATTGCCAAACCCAAACTTGATATAGGACATGTGCGCGCCCTACGGCCCTACGGAAGTTCTAGCGCGGCCCTACTGGAAGATCCCTCAACTCAAGGTCCATGTGTTAAGACAGTATATGTGTAGACCGTGAACTACTTGTATAGGGACTCTGAGAGGATTACTAGACTAGCTCCTTCAGGGGCCCGTGTCTCAAGCGTGAATGTAGGTGCATGGACCAAAGGGATCATTAGGGCTTGGAAACCCAAATGTGGATCCCGAAGGTTCAGATATCTGGAGACTTCCTGAATGCCGATTTTTTGGGCCACAGAAAAGTTTCTGGAATCCACCACGGCGCTTGAAAATCCCTGAAGTCCGGCGACAAGAAGATAGCCTTAATTAACTCCGAAAGCTCTGAAGCCCTATAGCTTAGGTACGGCCCCCATACAGTAAGAGTCTATATTAGGGCTACTATTAAGGTCCTACTATATCGCATATCTATATAGTATGAGTGTTCTTCAACTATTACTGAGTGGGGGCCGTACCCAACCTATAGCCATCAACCTTGGCTCGCAGCCTTGCGCTCATTCTTCTCTGGCTTGTCTGACTCTTCCCACCATGGCTCCTGCAGAAAGCTCCAAGGTTTAATAATGCTTGTTCTAACACATAGGGCTTCTAGCATGGGGCTTTATAAGATATGTGATTAATAGGTTTTAGGATTTTTGTCCAGTCTTTACGGCAGCAACTCAACACCTTCATTCCAATATTCTCTACCCTACCCTCCCATTGTAGTCTTCTGCCACCCTCTGCAGGATAGTATACAAGCTCAGGGACGCCCTTGCAATGATGCAATTGGAGCGCTGAACGTCCGAAACTCAAACACTGACTACTAAAGGGCTTTAATTAGAATAGTGTTTTGGGGCCCATAATAATAACTACAATAAGGAACCTCTAAAATAGTAGTATAGGTATAGGCAGTTATTAAGGCCCCTCTTTTTAGAAACCCCTAAACCGTCAAAACGAACCCAACGTCTCCTCCTCATCTTCATAGAGATCCTCGAACTTCATGAGGCAGAAGGTCAGAAGTTCCTTCAAAGGGGTTCGGTTTAGGGTTTAGGGTTTAGGGTTCATGTAGGGTCTTTCTAGACGCTCCATACATGCTTATAGGGGTTAGATCGGGATTTGCTTACAGTCTCTTCTTATGTGCTGTCTAAGGGATGTAGTTTGGTTTTGCAGGGCTCTGAAAAACCTTTTACAAGGGGTTCATAGGGTGTTGAAGCATAATGTATGACAGGGTCCTATTATACTCAGCAAAGCCCTGAACAAAGGACATTGAGGGCTTAGTTTACCTTTTTCTGTAGGGGTATTTGGGGCTTTCAAGAACACCAAACCCCAAAAACTCTACATCCTAAGGCTTACTGAAACTCGAAGGCTGCAAAACCCTAAACCCTAAACCCTAAAGATTGAGGCCAGCACGTCTCCGCCCTCGGAGGTTTCCCCAGGCAACTGCACGGGACGCTGGGGGGACAGAGGGGCCAATCTCAGTTTACAGAGAGGCCTGCTTGGGCCACATAGCAAGTTGGTTGTTCGTTGTCTTTGCCAGCAGGTTGGGGTTCAGGGCTTGAGGGTGTTTGGCGTGGGCTTTGCGATTGTAGCGCTTTCGATCGCAGTTCACGGTGTAAGCTTACAAGAGCCTGCTCTCTTTGTAGGGGTCCCAATAAAGTCCCTGATGCGGCTTCTGACGTAGTTATGCTTACCCGAACGTGTAAAAACACATGTATCATAACTTTATAATGATACAACGAAACATGTGTATCCATTCATGGGAAATATTTACATGCATACATATCGCTGGGTCTATCACTGTATCTACCTGCCTGCCTGCCTACCTTTTTACCTACCTACTTCTCAGCCTACCTGCCGACTATCTACCTATCTACATCATCTTTTTATGCACGCACCCGTAACGGGAGGGTTGGCATGACCAAGGCAGGTGCTTGTAGTGATCAAGTATAGCCATCGAGGCTCTCGTCGCAAACCGCCATGACGCCGACATCTTCATTTACTGGGGGCTAGACAACAAGAAAGACAAGATTTCACGCCTAAACACGACGCCCTGAGCGCTAAACACCGTATAAAACAATGCACGGCAAGGAAGCTTCGCACTCAGCAACCGTTAACTAGTACCCGAAACCCGAAACCCCAAACCCTAAGCTAGTGATCGATACAACCAATGCTGTCGAAGCGTAACGCGGCAGTCCTACTAGAGCAGATTTTTCGGGTTCTAGAACTCTCGGTATCGTTAATCTTATGTCAGTATCGCTTTCACAAATGCAAAAGCTGTCACTGTTGATATTATCATTATTGTGGATGACTATTATTGTTGTTGCGACTGTTGTTTGTACAGTTATTGTTACTGTCTAGCATCGAAATAATCGTTGACACCGTGAACATTATCAGCATTGTGCTCTTGGTCAACACCGCAAGAACGATCAACACATAAAGCCTGATCCGAAGCATCAACCCCGAAATCCAAGGCCTTAAACTGTGCCCTAAGAACCCCTCAACCTAACATTTGAAGTCATGTAAACCCTGAACCCGGAACCCAAAACCCCAACAACCCCGAAGCACCTTGTTGCTCTCTCCGGGCTTCTCGATCTCCACTAGGATCTCATCGAAAGGCTTCCTCAAACGGGGGACTGATGGCCGCAGCGCCCAGGGCCGATAACTTGAGAGTTTAACCTAAAACCCTAAACCTTAAGTCCTAATCCCAAAAAACCCTAAACCCTGAACCCTAAACCCCGAATCCTGAATGCTAAAGCCTGAGCAAACCCTGTTTAAACCCTGAAAGGAGCCATTAATCAAAGCCAGGGTCTGCTGACTTAAGATTTGTAACTTCGGATCCAACTCTCACCTTCTGGAGATGGGGGAGTCTCCGAAAATGAGGGGTTCCATATTTTGGGGTCCTGAAAAAAAGGATCCTAAATTATTCAGGGTGCTATATTAGCATCCCGATTTTCGGAAACTCCCATGTGGAACTCAAAGGCCTGTAAAGGTTCCTCGCACCAAGACCCCCGAAATCCCTTTGATTGAGCCCTTGCGGCCCCGAATAGTGGGTACTTAGGGTATAGTAGAGGGCAGTTGGGGGGTCTAGGCATGCTTCAGGGCTTAGGATTTAATTGAATGTTTGATTGCAGACTGAGGCTTATCAGGTAGAGAAGGAGCGCCTGGCAGCGATACGCTACTCGGCAAATGCAGTGTTTTGCATTTGAGGGTGACGCATGTTTCACAGTTCTTGATATAGGGTGTCTGGTTTACGGTGCAAGCCCGAGACAGGCTCCAAATATCAGCACCATCAACAAGTGTGTGTGTGTGTGTGTGTGCGCGCACATCTTCCAGAAACTAAAACGTCTCCGCATTGCGTCGAACTAGCCTACAATTTGTCGGTCCAAAAAGCTTCCGTCTGTTATTGGAAGTAGCCAAGCCCAAAAACGCACCTGACCCAATCATAATCTGTTGAAGCTACTATCCCTGGCCTTGTGAGCTGCAGCGGCTGAGCTCCAGACGCAACTGCCATGTCCAAGGTGTGCTCCTTCTTGAAAAACTTGACATGCTGCATTTTCACCCATTCGAGCCTGAAGTGGGCGAACACTTGCAAGCATTCTGAACCATCAATGGGTACGAGTTTTCTAGACGGGTGGTCACATGACACTACATATGTATATATATATATATATATATATACCATAATATACATATATATATAAACATGTTTTATACAATGTCTAACCTAGTCTATATGTAGCCTTTTGCCCGGTTAAGGATGAGGATTTGCGGTCACAAGGCTTCCTTCCACTCCTTCCCACTGCCAATGCGGCTCTAGGGGTACAATCTTAGACACCAAACTGGTCAGTGGCAAACTTACCCATGCCCTGTGCAACAGCAACGAACATCAGAAAACCACCGGCGCCTCGTGTAGAAGCTGCATAATATGCTAACGTCCCAGCTTTTCTGCTATGCTTCAGTCGGGCCATGGTGACACACACACACACACACACACTAACTAAGAGTAACAACGACAGTTGACAATAAGACTACGTGAGATAGTTTCACACCGATGACTTGTTTGAAGAAACTCAACATACAACACATACGCCCCGAAGCAATCCTTCAACACACCTCAACCCGTTAAGGCCCCGAACCCTGAACTGCTACTACTACCTGAGGCCCTCCCAGCCAGAACTCAAGAGAACCCTAAAAGCACGTAGCCACTAGACTAGCCCTGCAAAAACCAACAGCCCTATGCCGTAAACCTCTACACACGGTAGCTTTAGAGAACCCAAAAGCCGTAAACCTTAAATCCCTCCACCCCCGAACCAGCGCAGTAGCCTTGTAGAACCCAAAACCCTTTAAACCCTTCAAGCCATACGGTAGCCTTATAGACCCAAACCCTGAACCCCAAACCTAAACCTCAAACCCCCAAAGCCCTACACCCTAAAGCCCTACAGTAGCCTTTTAGAACCCCCAAATCCCCTGAACCCCTTACAGTAGCCTCATACAACTACAGAGCCGAAAAGCCTCAACCGCTTAAAGCCCTGAACTCGAAACCCCTAAAGCCCTACAGTAGCCTTATAGAACCCCCCCCAAAAAAAAAATCAGCTACTACAGATCCCCATTTTTGGTATCGCATATTTAAATCCCTTCAAGAGGAACCCAAAGCCCCCAGCTCTATACCTTACACCCTGAATCCCAAACCTTAAACCCTAAACCCTCACAGAACCCAAAGAAGGATTCCGGGATCTCGACTTCAACTTCAGCTCCGTGTAGCCGAGCAACCTGGTGCGCTCAGGAGAGGCAAGGGTTTAGGATATGTGGGTTTAGGGTTGAGGGGTTTAGGGCTCAGGGTTAAGGATTTGGGGGTTTAGGGTTTGGGATTACGGATTTTGGGTCTAAGTTTACGGGTTTAGGGAAGTAGTGTGAATGAGCAGGCTTCAGAGGATTTTAGGGCTGATTTTCTGTTGGAGCTCCTTTTTCTGTGGTAACGGTTTCGGCTTGGGGCTTCATGCAGGATTCTATACTGGATCTGTAGGGGCTCTATATGTTCTGTACAGGTTTCAGAAGGGTTTACAGTATCCGTTGTAGTAGTTTCTTGGCGTTCTGAGTTTACCTTCAGGGTGCAGGTTTCCATGAAAGAAACCTTGTTAAAGAATTCCCAGCACCGGAACTTCTGAAAGGAACCCTTAAAGAATAATCCGGTAGGCGGTCTATGAAGGTTTTGGGTATTCTGGCTGCTCGAAATGCTCATGCATTCCTAGAAGGGTTCTCTAAGGGTTCTGTAAAGGCATGTAGGGTTTAGGACTTTCAGGGTTTGGGGCTTCAGTGTTTTGTGTCCAGGGCTTCCGGGTTGAGTTTGGGATTCAGAGTTTCTCCTTTTCTGCTTTCGGGCCTAGGGGTCTGAATGATATAGCGATTCAGGGACGCGGTTGGTAATCCACTTGCCTTCAGAGTTCCTTTGGGGGGATTATTGACGTCACCAAAGGCGGAACCCGGAGTTTCAAAGAAGAGGAGATCGGCAAGGTGAACCCCGAAAAGATCAGGGTTCTGAGTATGAGCCAGTCATCATCAGGAAAGCCATTTTTCAAGAAATCCCACACAAGGCTTAGAGGATGGGCTTAGTGAGGACTAGCTGTGAACCTCACCTTCAAACCTCAAACCTAGGAGACTAGCAGGCAAGATGTAGGATTACTCTGTTCAGCCCTCTGCAGCCACAACGCGATCTGTCTTGACCTCCAAGGCAGTTCCATATCTGGGTCGATCGGTTTTTGCTGGCTGGAGCCTTTGTTTGGACTCTCATGCCATGTAATGTAGGGACCTAAAAGTATCAAGAATAGGGATTTGGGGCCCGCAATACTATATATCTGTGTATATATATATATATATATATATATATATATTATAAATATAAGGAACCCTCAAAATAGTATAGGCAACTATTAAGGCCCCTTTCTTCGGGGCCCGGAGAGGTTTGCTGGAGGGGTCTGGGGCTTGAAGTCTCCGACTTGGCTCCCAGCCCTTCCCAAACGAACTTCCGGATCTCGTTCTTCTCGTCCCACGGAATCTGCCGGCCGCAAGGTTTAGGGTTTAGGGTTTAGGGTCTAGGGTTTAGGGTTCAGGGCTTAGGGTTTAGGGTCTAAGGTTTAGGGTTTAGGGTTTACGGTCTAGGGTTTAGGGTTTAGGTAATATAGGGACCTTAAATCGTTACTTACAGTGATTTGGGGATCTGCAGGCCGTAAGGGTTTAGGGCTCAGGGTCCAGGGCTTAGGGTCTACCTATAGTCTCCATTGTAGTTCCTTTTTTTGGTTTAACAAATTATATATTAAGGACACTATAAGGTAACCCCAAAACGGAACTACAATGGAGACTATAGGTAGGGTTTAGGTAATATAGGGTCCTTCATAATTTGCTTATATTGTTCCGCGGGCTCCTTCTTATAATCATAGTATAGTGGGCCCCTATAGTAGCTGTGTTTGCCGTTCATGCCCTGTTGTTTGTTGATTTTTGGAGGTGGGCTGGTCGTGGTAGAAGCAGGGAAAGTAGAAAGGGTAGTAGTCCTCGTCCTCGCAATGGCAGTAGCATAGTAGCAGTAGTAGCAAAGGAAGTGTAATAGTGGTAGCAGCAAGTCGTGGTAGTAGCAGAAGACGTGCGGTAGTGGTCGATGGTGGTGGTGAAGGTTCCACAAGTGAACATCGAAACAGGCCGGATATCAATGCGGAACGAAACAAACACAGTGCGATATTAGGTAACACAGAAGTAACTGCGCAGACTTCAGCCAACGAGGCCTCGAGGTTCATGGCTCGGTTGTTTGGGGTGGGCCTCCTTCATTGAGTCGAGTTTCGAACTGATTACAACAGGATGGCTACAGACAGGACGACGAACCTCGAACATGTTACATGCCCTATTGTCCCACATACCTACACTGACTTCCAAAATAGTTAGATGTCGACAGCTTGCACTCTAGACACTTGGTGCGCAATGAGACATGCCGGGCTGTCTTCTAACGTGCAGGAAAATCCTGCGCTCTGGCTGTGAAGGCTTTGGACAAAGTAGATTCGACTATGTTGGAAGGTCGTCTTCCGCAAAGGGTTTGCGTTGAGTTTGCACGCAGGCTTCACTTCTCGGTCCCCCGTTTGCCACGGACCTGTATAAAAGAAGGACCGAATATTCACATGACAACTAGAAGAAGTGCCATAAATCCTAGACCCTGAACCCTATATTCTATGAGACCACATGGACACAAGAGACCTATTAAACCACGATCATACCCTCCCTACAGAGCCCGATTGCACCTCCCCTAAACCCTAAACCCCAAGACCCCTAATAACCGTAAACCCTAAACCCAGGCTTTCCAAACGACAGGCACCTCTCTGAAGACTCGATCTTTGTAGCGCTTCATCATGTTCTGGCAGCAGAGGAACGACTAGACTCGTGAAAACGGATGTGGGGGCTCTACATGTATGTGTACATATATATATATAAACATATATATATATATATATATATATATATATATATACACATGTACGCAACCATAAACACGTACATACAAGCATTACATGTATACATATACAAATATAATATATATATATATATATATATATATATATATGTATGTAAGTATGTATGTATACATACACAATGTAAACACATACACACACACACACACACACACACACGCACACGCACACGCACACGCACACGTACACGTACACGTGTGCGTGTCTGTGTGTCGGTGTGTGCGCACACATGTGTGCGAGTGTGTGCGAGCGTGCATGGCCCATCTACATATCTACCCATCTAACAGACTAACTACGGATGAACCTACCTGTTTATCAGGACCTATCTACCTATCTAATGAGCTGTCTACCTGTCTATCTATCTTTCTTGTGTCTGTCTTCCTGCCTGTCTTGCTATCTACCGATGCGTCTGTGCATGCAGGTAGGTCTGCATGTGCGTGTGTGTCTACATGCTGCATGTATGTATTATATATGCATATGAGCATGTATGTCCGTATGTATGTAGGCATGCATGTATTTATGTACGTATGCATGTTGCTGTATGCCCGTATGCATGTATTGCACATCTGTGTGTATGCGAGGATCATGTATGATGCTAGATGTGCACATGCACATAATGTGTATGTACACTTACACATGATGTGTATATATATATATATACATGTATATGTACACATATATCAATGCTTAGTATGTGCATGCTATGTGTATGTGCCGGTCTAGATGGATGGATGCACGGATGCAAGGCTGGGCATATAAAGGACGAGTAGAGGGATGGATGGACGGATGGATGGATGGATGGATGGACGGATGGATGGATGGATGGATGCAAATGGCTGTACGGATGGACAGAGGTATGGATGTACGGACGTACGGACGTATGAGAGCATGTACGGATGAACTACTGCATGATTTAATATATGTCTGTATGTATGTATGTATGCTCCTATGTTGAGCTTGGATCCAACTTCGGATTCTCTCGCTTTCTTGCGTAGCCGTTGGGACTGATGCATTGCGGAAGTACATATCCGAACACGAACTCCAAAGCATCTGCTTGTGCTCAAGCCCTGTGAAGAAGGACCCTCTCACATTCTCTAAGAGTTGAGTAACAGCAAATAGCAGTACCGCAATCTAGCGAAGCATGGCCAGGAGATTCGCAGCTCTGTGAACCAAACACTTATCCTGAAACCCTATCTATAGTCTCCATTGTAGTTCCATTGTTTGGGTTTAACCAATTATATATTTTAGCTGTAATGTAACCCCAAAAAGGAACTACAATGGCGACGATAGGTAGCTTCTTCAAACCAACACGAAAGCCTTCATCCCTCCCTCCGAACCAGAAACCATCAGTCAGATAAGGCTATAGGAAGCTCGTGCCCCAAGCCCCACAGCCCGAAACCCACCCTCTCGAAGATGCGGTAGAGCGGGATGTCATCCTTGGCCACTTTCTTTAGCCTGGGCCATGGTTGAAAAGTAGCTTGAATCGAATCCTCCTTGAGAGCAGCCTTCCCCAGGCACTTGATGCAATTCTGCTGCTTGGGCCAAGGGACTTGAAGTGAATGGGCGGGAGATGACAGTCGTTTGCGGAAAGCAACAGGGCTTCGTCGGGAGACTGAGACTCCATGAGCCATGGTTCCTAACATTAACAGTACACACAAAACCCTGAAGCACATTACCAACACAGAATTTTGAAACACAAATCCTGAAGACGCAGCCCTGGGCAATCAACAAGAGCAGACCCTTAGAAAGATCTCTCTATTTACTTATTTATACATATGCTTTTTTGCTTCAACATACATACGCTGAAAGGGCTCCCAACGCCCAAGCCGGGTAATATAAGGGCCTGAATGATTAGAGTAGGGTTTTGGGGCCCGTTATACTATCGTTTGAATAAGGAGCCCCGCCAAAATAGCATAGCTATACGTGATTATTTCGGGCCTTGTAGTACAACAGCTCAGCAGAACGGTATAGGATTTAGGCTTCACACAGAACCCAATCCTGCATCGTCCTCTACCTCAAGGAAACCTTAGCCGCCCTAAGTCTTGATCAAAACTCTCCAAACCATAAAGCCTGAACATTGAATCCGAAATCCTGAATCCTGAACATTCCTGAATCCTTAAGCCTAATGTTGAACCTTAACTCCTACACCCCTTAACCCTAAACCCTAAACCTTCACACCGAATACTTTCAGTGCAACCCGAGGCTCCCAAGCAAGTTGATTTCGTTCTCCGACTGCTCATCCGCATCTCAGCTACTGATCGGAATATGACTAGACCCAAGAGTAATAAAAAGGGTGCCCTTTTTGGGTTAAAGGGGCTTATAAGGGGAACTGAACCCTTAAAAAGGGAATAAGGGCCTACTCTAGGTCGTAGATGAGGGCTCCGTTGGAGGTTTCGAGGTCGGGTCCACAGTTCTTTGACGGGTTCAGTGTCGAAATCGAGGCTACTTTCGAGGTATCTATGATAACCTCTCAAGACATAGACTTGCAATATCATGTGCGAGGCAGGAAATCATGGAAGGAAAACTAGCTCCAACTCCCAATTACAAGCAGCCCGAACAATGGGAATGGCGTCGTGTCACATGTACATATGTTTGGGCAGGATGCAAGAATGACAGCAATAGATATGACAGCGATGCTTGTTTTAGCTGCCCGGCCCTTTGTTTGTTCCGGGCTTTTCCTTTATCATAATGCTGTGGCTTCGAGGCCTGCATGTGTGAACCCAAACGCCCTGGAGAGTCCAGGGGCTGGCTGATAGGATCGCAGCCCATTCAATTTCGGATCACGCTGTGCTAGACCGAACACTTGTAACAGGCATCTTCTTTTGAACCCCTTAAGTTTAGACCGCAAGCCCAAACTCCTGGACCTGAAATACGGCATCCTGAAGTTCCGAATCTGAGGCCTTCAACTGACTTACAAATTTCGGACCCAAAGGGTCCTATGTACCGATATAGTAGAATGTCATTAGGGTTTCCATATGAGGAATTACTACTATGACTTAGGGAAGTATCCCCCAAAACAGTACATAGGACCCTTTGGGGGATAATATTCAGGGGGCAGAGAAACGGGGTGCGCCGACAGACACGGGCTCTCACTGAGAATCGTCAAGCACCTCTGTAGGGTTGTCTGCTCCGACTTAGGTACTGCCCCCATGCAGTAAGAGTCTGTAATAGGGCTCCTATGAAGGTCTTAATGTAATTATACTATGAAAAATCTTCTTAAACTATTACTGAGTGCGGGCCGTACCCAAGCTCCGACCATCAAGATTACAAATCAACACTAGCCTAGCACAAGATCGTGTGCATAAACCAGTGCATAGGCAAATCTGTATGTGTACGAATATAACATCAGATATAGCACCCCCGACCGCACAGGTGCATGATTGCAAGGATGCCTGTTGTGTGACATGTCTTTGTATCCTGAATTCTACTGATCGCAGCGTTACAGTTTGCTCAAGGTAACGTGCTTGGCAATGACAGCGAAAGGGGAATTGCAACCCCCGAATAAAGGCACTAAACCATGTGGAGTACAAAAAACATAATGAAAAATCAGGCGCCCTGGTGGAAAACGGTGATTGTAGCTACACCGGCTTGTATCTTAAGCCCGAAACCCTGACCCCAAACTCCAAAACCCTAGACCCCAAACCCGAAACCCCAAACCCTAAACCCCTAAATCCCAAACCCCCCCAAAACCCAAAACCCGGGAAGACCCCCAGGATCCAGAGAGCTTCTGCCAGGCCCCCGGACGCCAGGGCAGCTTCCACTGGTCAAAGTAAATCCACTGCCTGCAGCTTCGCCGGGCACTGTTGTAGTAGGACCAGTAGGAAGAGGAGGAAGGAGGAGGAGGAGGAGGAGCGGGAGGGAGGAGGGAGGAGGAGGAGTGGGAATAGGAGTAGCGGTAGTAGTAGGAGGTACGTAGTAGTAGGTAGTAGCAGTAGTGGAGCAGCAAGCTTCGAACCCAGACCCTGAAAAATGCAATGGCCAACCCGTTTAAGTATTTGGCCTAGGCTGACTTGATCCGCGCACCTGAAGACCCAAAACCCTTAACCATTAACTTCAAACCCTAAACCCCAAACCCGACACTTTCAGATCCTAAACCCGACTTGACGCCTGCTGGACTACAAAACCCTGCACAGTGACCCTAAACCCTGCCAGTGAAATCCTGGTGCTGCTCCTCTCATTCATGAATGACTGGACACGCAGCATTCTGATCAAGGAAAAGAGCCGATTGACGTCCATAGATTGTGCTGTTCGCCGCGCCATACGGACACTGTCTCTCAGCGAACTCCTAAAGCAGTCAGCTTGTGTGCGACCGGCTACCACCCAACTACGTTGCTGCCTGCATGGTAGCGGAGCCCGTGAAGGGCTCGTGAGCATTCGATCCAGGGACCAGTCTGCCAAGCGTTCGCCCTTGGCAGAAGATGGCGGCAAGCGGAGGCTTGGGCAACCGTAACAAAGACGGCGTGCCCATCTGGGATGGTGAAGCGGCAAGCTTCAACGATTTTGAGGAGGCATGCTTGATGTATGAGCAGTCAGTGGCCAGAGAGAAGAGGTACCTGACAGGTCCCAAGATACTGGCAGAGCTGACTGGCTCAGCGAGACGACTAGTGGCGGGCAAGAGCGCCACCTGGCTCTCGTATAGCGGAGGAGTACAGACCCTGCTCGGACATCTGCGATCATGTTTGGGGCGACCGCAGATTTCGGAGCTTAGTGACTACCTCAACCGCTACTTCAAGCATAGCAAGAGACGCCAGCAAGAGTCTATCAACGACTACGTGACCCGGAAGTGCGAGATCTACCTAAGAGCACAACAAGCACTTCGGCGTGTAGCACCCTTCCAGCAACCTTCGAAGACTCCGAAGGAAAGTGCTACCTCATGGCCTCGAGCTTGGACCGGTTCCCGAAGAAACAGCTATGATTCCCAAGGTGAGCCAAGGACAACTGAGGCCCGGACAGAAGTTCAAAGCGCGGCACCTGTGGTGGGGAACACTACTGCGGCGCCTGATGAGGAGGCAGACGAACCGGAGGACCAAGCCGAGACCTGGGGCTGGGAATCTTACCAGCCTACTACGAGAAGCTGGAGCGAGGGATGGTCTGGACAGAGCTACTACTACGGCTCCTGGGGCTCATGGAACCCCTGGAGTAGTGGCAGTTCCTGGAGTGCTTATGACTGGCACTCCAGCCGGTCCGAGCCTGTGGAGGAAGTGATGCCAGAACTTCTTCCCGACTACGTCCAAGGATGGTATCTTCTTCAAGATGCAGGACTCACAACGCAAGAGAAGAATGTGGTGCAGACGGCGCTGCAAGGAGACTTCAGTCCCCAACGTGTGGCTCAGGAACTGAGGAACCAATGGTCGGGCAATGAGCTACTTCGTCGAGAACCTGCCGGACGCCAAGGAGGCTACTTGGGGGAGTACCGGGACGATGAGGAGGATGAGGAAGGCGAGGACCAGGAGAACGTGGACGTGACCTTCGAGGACCTGAACCCCGAGGACCAGGAGCTTTGGACCGAGGCCGAAGGTGACGTACAAGGAGCCATGGCGGCGATGCACCAAGCACGTCGCACCCTGCGAGACGCACGTGCCCGCCAGACCAGTGTGAGATTGTCACGCCAGTACTACAATCCAGGTCGGAAAGGTGCTGGTCGCGGGAAGCAATCTCATGGCAGCCGCGATGACTCAGGAATGACCTGTTTGCGATGTGGAAAAGAAGGCCACCGAGCGGCTAACTGTCCACATCCACCTGTCTCCCAGGCAAACGCCAAGCCGGAAGCGACTTCATCCTTCATTTGCTTCAATGATGTTGCGGTGGAGGCCTACGCTATGGAAGTCACGACCACGGCCGACGCGGTGAAACTGGGAAAAGCAGTTGTGGATGGTGGGGCCACAAGGACTCTGGCCTCGATCGCGGCTATGGAAGCGATTATGAAGATCAACAAGCAAAAGCATGGCGACACCCGGCTCGCCGAGTTAGACATGGAAGAGAGGCCAGTGTTTGGGTTCGGCAATGGATCCGAGAACCGCTGTGCCTCCACGGCTCAGCTGGCGATTCAGGCAAATCAACAACCAGGACGCCTACGCGTACACTGCCTTGATCACGGAGATGGCCCACTGTTGCTCTCAGTCGACTCTCTGAGGAACTTAGGAGCCATCATAGATTTTGAACATGATTTGATTTGTTTTAGGAAGCTGGATCCGACACGGCTGGTGAAAGTCGAGCGCTCGGCTACCGGTCACCAGCTGCTAGACATGACCGAAGACTGGTACAGGGATTCAGTCGGCACTCAGCAAGCAGTGCCCAGCCTAGCCGATTTCGTCGAGGGCTAGGGACAGCTCCTCCATCTCTCCCGTCCCGTGGGGAAAATGGAGGTCAATAGTGCAACGGGACCTGTCGGCAGTTTGCAAGTGGAAGCTGCTGATGTAATTCATGCAGAGATCAGGAACCAAGGGAATAAGAGTAGGAAACCTAGGGGTAAAGTTTCTTTCGCTTCTCCCTGTGAGAGTGCCTGTTGCGGTGCAAACTCTGATGCTTCGTCCAGGAACGCATGTGTCAGTACTGTGAGAGGCCATTCAGCTTCAAGCAGTTCCTTGCCCCGCTCGTCCTGTCCAACTTCTGGACCACCAGCGCGCCATGTACAAGATGACAAAGGCCCAGCTGACCGAGGAGCTCTACAAGTACGGAGAACATCCGGCCAAGTCATGGACCAAGGTGGAGATCCGTGCCAGGCTGCTCGAACTACAGGGCCGAGATGTGGAACAGACGCAGCGCGAGATGAACTCGACAACGCTCGAGATGATGACGAGGGAAATGCGGAAATCGACCAAAACCAAGAGCATGCTGGTCACCTACTGCACCAACGAGCTGGAGATGGAGTTGACTGGCAACGAGACGAAGCCGCAACTGGAGATGAAGGCCATGAAGGTGATCCTCCAGAAAGCCCCGGCCGAGGCTCGCGACATTGTGGGGTTCGGCCGTCACGGGGAGATGCGCTACATCGACATCCAGACGGACTACAAGGAGTATGCCAGGTGGGTGATGCAGACGGCCCGCGAGGGGCCGAACGACTGCGATCCCCGTCTTCGTCGTCTTGCGACGTGGTTGGAGACGCATCCACCAACCGCCGGAGGCCAGGACCAACAGGCCCTGACAACATGGAGAGAGCCCCCAACAGCAAAGGGCTACAGCTCCCGTCGACCCTCGAGTACGGCAGCTCCACCGGCTCCCAAAGGAATGGCTCGTCCTACCGGACCCCTCTTGATCGAGAAGAACCAGGCCGCCGAGTCCAGCACGTCCTCTCCCGAGGTGATTGCCGATGCGGACAAGAAGTTGGCGGACCAGGCCAAGAAGATGGAAGAGATGGCAGCGATGTTGGCACAGATGCAGGAGGAGATGAATGCGATGAAGTCGGAGCCGCCGCGGAAGCAGGCGATCCAATCCGACGACGACAGCATGACCGACCGCTCCTTCGTGGCGATCAAAGCCCGTTCTCCAAGGACCGGGGACTGAGTGTTGCCAGTGAGCCTAGCGAACCAAGTTCTAGCCAGGACCGGCCCTCCGGTAAGAGTGTTCCCTTAGGTGAACATAAGGCTCGCAATCTGGATGAGGCTGCTAGTAGAGTTGTTCCGGAGATCTTCCAGGCCCTGGCGGGATATGATCGGCCTGTTTTGATGGAGTGTGGCGACCATTCCAACAGCAATCTTGCTCAGAGGATTTGCGAACTGACCAAAAACCCTGAAGCTGCTGTTGTTTGCGGTAAATGGAACGGATGCGACTTAGGGACCAGTGAAGGCCTCAAGCTCCAACTGAGTAGGATCAGGCTCGAAAGACCCCAACATGTGTGGATCAACCCGGCGTGTAAAGGTTACTGTCCCTATCAAAACATGAACATGAAGGACCCCCAACAAAAGGCCCAAATCCTCAAGCAGCGGGAAGAAGATGTGCGAACCCTGGTAGGTGCTGCCTGTGTGATTGCCTTATGTATACAGAGCGGTGTTCATGTTACGGTGGAACTGTCTGAGCGCAATCAAGCTTGGCGGTTACCTGTGTGCCAGCAGTTTGCCACGAAGTACAACATGTTGTCTGCAGTCACCAAGGGATGCGCTGTCAACCTGAGAGACGTTCATGAGCATAAGCTAGTTCAAAAGGGATGGCGAATCATGACAACCAACAAGCGCCTGGCTCAAGACATGTCGTTACCATGTAGATGTGACAAACAGTACAAACATGGTAATTGCCAAGGAAGGACGCTGATAGGACCAAGCAAGTACACCACCGAGTATGTCGCCCGAGCGGTACGAGCAGTCACCCAGGAGTTGTCCCATCAAGGGGCATTACAGGAGTGCGCAGGGATGTCGCAGCTTTTAGAGGGCTTTGGAGAAGGAGAGTTCTGTACATGTGGAGAGGCGACAGGTATGAGGATTCCAGTTGCGTGCGCGAGTTGCCTTCGGGGAAGAGTTGAGATGGGTTCAGAGAGCACGACGGAAACCGGTGCAGAGGCTTCAGGGCTTGAAGGATTCGGAAACGAGTTGGAAGACCCTCAGGAGGCCCTTGTGTGTAGTTCCGAGGCAACAAGAAGCCTTGAGTCCCAGGCCCAGGCTCTCCTCCAGAACACCAACTTCCAGCACGAAGCTTGTAGACAACTCCTGAAGCAGCTCCCCTTCAAGCCTTCCAAGCAACACCGAGGCCCCATTCGCGAAACCAAGCCACGCTACATTGCTTTCGGACTGTATTCCCACGGAAACCATTATGGCGTCACAAAACACAGCCAAGCCTTTCCCAGGGTTTGTAGGTATGTGTTGCGCTATCTTCAACATTGGAGCCCTGAAGTTGTGCATTGTACTTCTTTTGTCGTCAACGATAATTGTCACTTAGAGCTTCACAAGGATGTGCACAACCTTCCCGAAAGCCCCAACTATGTAGTAGGACTCGGAAACTACCAAGAAGGTGAGTTGTGGGTGGAACATTCAGAAGGGGACGCTTCTGAGGGAATTTCCAGTAAGCGACTTCTGAAGGGACATTGGGTTCAGGGCCAAAAGTTGGATGTGTTTCAGAAGATTCAGAAGTTTTCCGGTAGGAAGTGGCATGGTACTCAGAATTGGAAAGGCGATAGGTTGACGGTGAGTGCCTACAGTAGCAGGGGTTGGATACAGGTTGATGAAGGCCTCAAAGAGCACCTCCGAAGCTTAGGATTTCCAGGCCCTCCACCGGAGACTGTTCAGTCAGCGCATGTGCTTCGTAGCGGCAAAGCATGGAATGGGCCCCTCAAGGCCCAGAACAACAAGCAAGATGAAGCCATCAAGAAAAAGCTGTACCTTCTTCATGCTGCAACTGGACATGGAAGCATTCGACACATGGTAGAGGCTCTGAAGCGTAGGAACGCGAGTCCCAAGGTCCTTGAGCTTGCAAAGTCCTTTAGATGTACCGTGTGTGATGAGAAGCGGAAAGTGCAACCTCGACAAGTGGCTTCATTGGAGCCGCTTCCCCCAAAGTTTCATACTTTGACGTGCGATATAGGGCATTGGCATCATCCTACCTCAGGAGAACAACAGAACTTTATGGTGATTGTGGATGAGGGATCCCGATTCAAGATGGCTAAGATCCTCACCAAAGGTAAAGCTCAAGCGCCCAACGCCGTTACCTGCCTGAATTTCCTCAATGAAGGATGGATCCAGACTTTCGGACGACCAAAGACGTTGAGGCTCGATCCAGCAGGAAGTTTTCGGGCGCAAGCTGTAGAAGGGTTTTGTGATCGCCATAGCATCTACTTAGACATCATTCCTGGAGAAGCACATTGGCAGATTGGAGTGGCTGAGCAAGCCATCCAGGGAATCAAACAACTGATGTCAAAGATGAGCCAGACAGACAAAGATCTGGGACCAGAGGAGCTCTTGAGTATCGCTGTGTCGGTGTTCAATCAAAGAGAAATGGTCCGTGGATTCTCTCCTACGCAACATATTCTGGGACACAGCCCCGATGTTACAGGGAGCCATGTGAATGTTTTGCAAGCTGTGGCACCCGAACCGGTGCTCAATCGTCCCCTGGAGGATTTTGCAAGGGAAGCCCGATTGCGCGCGGAAGCAGAAAAGGGCCTGGCAGAATGGATGGCAGAGCAGCGCATTCAGAGGGCTCTGCATTCTCGAGCACGACCTACACAGGCATACCAGCCCGGCGATCTAGTGTATTTCTGGAGGACACAAGAGTCCAACAAGAGCAAGAAACATCCTGGAACCAACCAAGGACGGTTCCTTGGCCCGGCTCGTGTGCTGGCCATGGAGTCTCGAGCAGATGAGGCAGGACACAGTCGCGCAGGTCATGCCATCTGGTGTGTTCGCGGAAGGAGCCTCATTAAGTGCAGCCCGGAGCAACTGCGGCCAGCAAGCCAGAGGGAGGAGCTGGTAGAGGCACTGACGGAGCACCAGCAAACTCCGTGGACTTTTACGCGTCTGGCGGAAGAAGTCGGCGGAAACCAGTATGAAGATATCAGCGCAGAGATCCCCACCACCGAGGAGTGGCGGAGGGCACAAGATCCTGAACAAGAGGTCCAACCGACCCGGCGCCGATTGTCGACCAAGCGTCCCGCGGCCGCACTGCATCCAGAGGACCAAGAGATGGAGCCAGCTGAGGCCACCGGCTCCAGCCAACCCAGCAATGTGCGACGAGTGGGTCAAGCAGAACCCGACTGGGACCTACATGTCAACACGCAATACTGGTGGGAGAAGGTTCCCCAGTCAGCCTGGATAGCTGAACACACCAGTTTCTGGACCGACGAGAGTGCCGCGGTGGAAGTGGAAATCCCACTCCCAGAGAGCCGGCGAGGCTTGGAACAAGCCTCTCGCGACCTACACGGCTACTTTGTTGGGGCCTTCAAGCGGAAGGCCATTGAGGTGAGCGAGCGCCGCTTATCTCCCGAAGATCGGGAAAAGTTCCAAGGAGCCAAGAGCATTGAGGTGAAGAACTTTATAGCGGCCAAAGCATTTGAAGCCTTACCAGAAGGAGTGAGGCCCAACAAAGAACAGGCAGTGGGTATGCGGTGGATTCTCACATGGAAAATGAAAGAAGACGGGAGCCTTAAACCTAAGGCACGAGCCGTGCTACTTGGATACCAAGACCCTGGATATGAACATCGTGCAACTACGGCTCCAGTCATGACTCGTCAGACCAGACAGCTAATGTTGCAACTCTGTGCTAACAAAGGTTGGCGGCTGCGAAAAGGCGATGTGAGTGGAGCATTCCTTCAAGGCCGCGAATATCCTTCTGAGCTCTACTGTCTCCCTTGCGACGAGATCTGCGAGGCCATGGGACTGCCCACGGGCTCAATCACTAGGTTGCGGCGTGCGTGCTATGGTTTAGTTGATGCACCTCTTGAATGGTACAAGACAGTCGCCGAGTTCTTGGAGAGCATAGGATTTGAACGCTTGTGGTCTGATTCGTGCGCTTGGATGTGGCGAAAAGATGGCCAGGTTCGAGGCATGATCTCTGGACATGTTGATGATTTCATGTTCGGTGGTGATGATGAAGATGCTGAATGGCAGGCGATGCTGAAGAAGATCCAAGAACGGTTTAAATGGGGAGATTGGGATCAGGATTCCTTTGTCCAATGTGGGGTTCAAGTGGAGGCCTGTGAGCAGGGTTTTCGGCTTTCCCAACCCAAATACGTGGATAACATTGACATGATACATGTGAGCTCGTCACGAAAGAAGGCCCGGAAAGCCCCCACTACGGATCATGAGAAAACCAAATTAAGAGCACTTCTTGGAGGACTGAGCTGGCACGCGCAACAAGTTGCCCCACACGTTTCGGCCTCCGTTGGACTGTTGCTCTCTGAGGTCAATCAGTCCACAGTGGACACGTTGGTGAAAGCCAATCTCTTACTCGAGCAGGTGAAGCAGCGCAAGGATCATGCTATGCTAATCACTAGACAGTCTTCTGAGATGCACTTCTTCGCGTGGGTGGATGCTTCGGATAGGAACCGCATTGATGGGGGAAGCACCCAGGGAATCTTCATAGGAGCCTCCACCGGTGACCTCATGAAAGGAGAGGTCTGTCCTATAAGCCCCATATCGTGGCACTCTACACGCATCGACAGGTCCTGCCGTAGCCCAGGTGCAGCTGAGACAGCTGCCGCCGTGAATGGAGAAGACGCCTTGTACTACATCCGCTACCAGTGGAGCGAAATGATGTACGGTCAGGTAGATCTACGACAACCTGATCAAGTAGTTGGTCGCGTACCAGGATGTGTCGTGACCGACTCCAGGAACGTATACGACAAGCTCAACACAGCCACCCTGAGCATCAATGGAGCAGAGAAACGATCCAACATCGAGCTCTTGAGCCTCAAGGAGTCCCAAGGATCCACCGGTGTTGCCATCAGATGGGTACACTCAGAAGCCCAGCTCGCCAATGCACTCACCAAAACAGGCGAGCACAAAGAACTGGAGCTTTACTATCGCATGCAGCACCAGTGGCGCATAGTGGAGGACGAGAACATGCGTTCAGCCCGGAAGCGCAAGTCAGAAGGACTTGCACCTCTTCAGGACTCTAGGGAGGAGTTAAAGAAAGAAGTTGAAACCGTTCCTGATCTCTTCTAGTTGCGGGGGAGGGGGGCATGCCAGTGAAATCCTGGTGCTGCTCCTCTCATTCATGAATGACTGGACACGCAGCATTCTGATCAAGGAAAAGAGCCGATTGACGTCCATAGATTGTGCTGTTCGCCGCGCCATACGGACACTGTCTCTCAGCGAACTCCTAAAGCAGTCAGCTTGTGTGCGACCGGCTACCACCCAACTACGTTGCTGCCTGCAAACCCTATAGACGTCAAAACTCCGGCGAAACTATGCTGAAGAACACCAGCACCCTAAACCGGAAACACCCGAAGATACTACAACGAAATACGTACCTGTGACCTTGAATTTACAGAAGGGTTGGGAAAGCCTATGCAATCCCAACTGCATGACCTTAGACCGTAAGCACCACCCAGCAACCCTCAACCCCTTGTCTAACCCTTCTCAAATTCGGAGGGGCGGGTTTTGAGATCCATTTTCTCAGGACTTCCAGGATGGTGGCCAGCAACCCAGACCCCCAACTGGTTGGCGTAGCTTGTAAGTGGCCCGCCATTGGGTCGCCGCCTGAGTCGGGCCTGCTGTATCTGGCCGCCAACCACATTGCCTGGCCCAGGGTGCACCTGGACCCCCCAACTACCCTCTAAGATACCCTAAATACCCACTATTAAGGACCATAAGGGCTTTATTAAAGGGTACTTGGGGGGTCCTGGTGCAGGCCCCGACGGTCCAGGCCAGGGCAGTAGATGCACCCTCTGGTCGAAACGCTTCCAGTCCGTGCCGACTGCGCATTGCTTGCGCCTGAGGACGAACATCGAGGGCGTACAGAGGGGAGCGTCGCCCAGCGCCCAACAAGGTCCATCGATGCCATCCTTGACTCCGTTCATGAGGCAACTGTCGAGGAGTGAGAGGTCGCGCTGTGCCACAGCGGTGGGTCTGAAACGGATGAGGCCGGAGGGTCCTGGCTCGCCGCGCCGATCGCGCGCCGCGAGGTCGTAAGGTGCGTGGCCAGCGGAGTGACTCGCCATGGAGGCCATCCAGCCGCCAGAGAGAGAGCAAGCGAGCTCCATGTGGGCCCCGGTAAATTCCTTGATTAACGGGTTGTGGATCCCGAGCCTGACCAGCCGGCCCTCTGACTCGTCGGACACACCTGACAGAACTACAGCTAGTCACACTAGACACCCGAAGCCCGCAACCACAGAAGCACACACCCTCACCAGGAAGCCCTCCCTAAACTAAATCCCTAAACTCCATCAAACCCTACATGCCTAAACCCCAATGCCTAAACCCTAGTACCTAAACCCACCCTGGAACCCAAACTGAGGGCACGGCCACTTGTCGGCATACTTCTTGCCTGTCGGACCTGGGACTGGAACCCAGAAGAGGCACTTTACCCAAAGGCCCCAAAGCAGTTCCTGTTTGGGGTTCGTATATAGACCCTCGTATACCCAACAAGGAACTACTATGGGGCCTCTGGGTATAGTACATGGATGGCATATAGCTTTTTATAATATCTTTGTATTTAAGAGTATAGTAGGAGAGCCTAGTACAGGAGCTATAATGGCTATATTGAACCCAGAATGCAATAATACTGAGGAGCCAGAAGGAATGATGTTGGTAATGTTGTTCCGACTCGTACAATTCTGTCTGCTTACGGTTTACAGTAGAAGCCAGGAAGTTGGAATATCATTATCGTAACCCCT
Organism: Symbiodinium sp. CCMP2592; assembly: GCA_905221615.1. NCBI lineage: Eukaryota > Dinophyceae > Suessiales > Symbiodiniaceae > Symbiodinium > Symbiodinium sp. CCMP2592. The sequence goes on from CAJNDT010000003.1 coordinate 63,204, forward strand.
TTAAGGTAAATTATAGGGGATCCTACCATTAATCCATATTCCAACTTTCTGGAGTTCCCTTTAGAGCGTTGCCATTCTGGCTTTAAGGTTTTAGCATCACTCATGTTGCTTCACCATGGTTTTAGGCTTTGGGGTCTTTGGGTCCACGGTTTGGATCCCATCATCCCAAAGCGCAGCGGCGGCCTATGACATTCACAGCAGTTTAGGAACGAAGCACTAACAACGCCACACAAAATCTCAAAACCGTAAACCCCTAAAACCCTAAAGACCTAAACCCGATGCCCGACACCCCGAAGCCCGAAACTCATCCGGCCTTCTTGGTCTAACATCTTGTCGAACCTGGCATCTGAAAAACGATTGACACCATTCCGGGGCCTCTCTTTTCGGGGAGAGGTTGCCCATTTTCAATCTAAGGATGAATATAGGGGTTAAGCCGTTAAGCTTAGCGTTTATAAGGGTGACGGGGCAGAATGCGGCGATGAGTCTATGGATTCGAAGGGTTCTTTCAGATGTTACTGCCGTGCATCGAACTTCAGGACTTTCTTCACGAAGAAAGCTTGGGAAGCGCTGCATAGGATTCTCTTGCGGTTGAACAACGGCTTATGGCGTTCGACAGGTAAACATCTTGCTTATACGTGAAGGAGATCGCTTTCCTGATCCTGTGCACTCAAGATGGTTACCCTTTTGCACCCTACAAACCTGAAAGTTTGCAACCGTCATCAAAAACTTCAGCATGCCAATGCTTTGAGCCCTTCTGCCGGTGGATCGACACTGCACTGCTTCTCCCCACATACAAGTAGCGAGGCGGGATACCATGACGGGCAGAGAGGGGAGCGCGGACACCTTTAAACCCATGCAGTGCCGTGCAAGCACACTGCTACACAAAGGCCGGGACACTCCTATACAAAGCCGCCTGGACTCTCAACATCCTGTGAACTCCTGTGAACCTTCATAAACCACCCTGGTTCATGTAGGTAGCTGTGTTCCTATCCTACGAACCCTAAGCTGGCCGGCTGGACCCGTCCCAGCCCTCCTCCGGCTCGTCCATCCACTCACACTCACCAGCCTGAGACAAAGTTAGAGAGTTTGCCATCTCGGCTGTAGCACCACTATCTATTCAGGCTTCTCATTGTATAGAAACCCAGGTGAGATGGAAGATGGGAAAGCACAGGGAATCCTGCAAAAAAGCATCCCTCATCCATGTTCCAACTTTCTAGGATTGCTTTTCGAGCCCCAAAGCCGCAAGTCCTAGACCCCAAGCCCTAATCCCTAAGTTCTCCAGACCCGAAGCTCCCTGAGCCCTGAAGTGCCTGCGCACCGAAGCCCATCTTCATCCAGCCGAAGAAGGAACTGGGAGCTTTTCAGTTTAGAAGGATACGGGTAGTTGTCAGAATTAGGGCCCCTTTTTGGGTATCCTAAACATTAGGTGCCGTATTATAACAAGGACCCAAAAAAGGACCATAATTTTGACAGCCACCCATATAGGGATCGTGGGTTTAGGCTTTCAGGATCCACCGATTGCAGTCACCGTTTTCGGAAGGGCTCCTAAATCAGGTAGCCCCGACAGAGGCGCCTGTGCCGCCGTCAGTTGTTCTTTACTTTTTAGGCCCGGGTGTTTTGTGGGATGAAGGTTTCGGGTTGGGGGCGCCCTAGACCACCCGAAAGCGAACTTTGAACAACAGGGTTTACGTCTGTCTTCATAGGTTTAAGGGCTTGGGCTGCCACAAGCGGAGTGAAGGGAACTGATTTGGACCTCCAACTGTGAACCGAAAGGTCTGGCGACGCAGAGTCGTAGGAATTAGTACACCAGGACAATGAAACACTAGATGCCTTAGAATCACCCTAAAGCCTATAAACCATATAAACCCACAAGTCTAAACCCTAAAACCTACACCCTAAAGGCTCAACCTGAACCCTCGAGCCTAAACCCTCGCAGCCCCCAAGCCCCGTCTTGAAGCCTGAACTAGGAAACCTCCAGCCCTCGATGCCCAGAAACCTGGCCACTGAAGCAAAAACACGGCTTAGGGTTTGGGTTTAAGTTCACGGTTTAAGCTTAGGGTTTAGAGGTTCTTGATCTCCGCCCGATGTCTGTAAATGTAGATTTCACCTCGCAGACCAAACCCTACAAAGTCGAAGGTAATGGCTCCCTGTACTTACCCCCGTAGCACCCCTGAAGCAGTAGGAGCTTGGAGCCACAGGTAGATCCTCGATTTTGCGGCTTTACGAAGCGATGTAAGTTTTGGAGAACTGCAAATGGTTTGGGGTTGAATTCTTTGTAGGATCGTCAGGATTGCAAACGGCTCGTATTTCCAGCTTGTGAAGCTCATACAATCTTCGATATGGCATGCTGACCTCGAGTGGTCTGGGATCTCCAAACCTACGATTCGTAAAGCATGAGTGTGCTTGGGGTGTCTGGCTGCTTTAACCACGTACATCAAGGCAAAGTAGGGTACCACTGCGGGCCTTGCAAATTAGAACAGGGTGTTGGGGTGGTCTGCTGCTTCAAGCAACTTTAAGGGCATACTAGGACCAGTTCTCAGACCATACTCCACTCTGCACACTTAGGTCCGAAACCTCAACCTCCCTTGGAAAACAATCACTTACATAGTGAATCCTCTGCTGTTTCTAGATGCTGGGCCTGAACCTACAAACCCCAGCTAAACCCTAAAGCCCTGATCTTGCCCATAAACTGGGTGGTTGTCAAAATTATGGTCCCTTTTTTGGTCCCTATTATAGTACGGCACCTAATATTTAGGGTGCCCAAACAGGGACCCTAATTTTGACAACCACCCAAATAACAACCCTTCAAGCCTGAACTCTCCGACATGAACTGCAAGTCATGGCGCGTGCTGTCGCCCATGTAGACTAGGCGTTGCCCGCTGGCGTTAGCGATGTAGTGCTGGTTTTCCTTGAACCTGGGCAGTTACTAGGTTCTTAAGGAAATGAGTCCAAATTCAAGACAACAAAGATCTATAGCAAATGATAATATGGTTTCCTGATTATGGAAATTTGCTCAAACCCGTTGACAAGAGCCCAGGTTAGGGGATGTAATTTCAGACCCCGAGTCCCCTAAAGCCTAAACCCCGAAGCCCCGAAGCCCCGAACTTCAGCTCTAGGGCTCTGGACTTTAGGATTCCGGGCTCGGGGATGAAGAAGGATCTAAACGGTTTAGGGTTTAGGGTTTAGGGTTTGGGGTTTAGGGTGTCAAACATCCGAGTCTTTCTGAGACCGAATACTGGAAAAGCTGCTTCAGAAGTGCGTCTATCGCTGCACTGGATATCCTGACTTGTCGTCGAGTATGGAATCTACGCAGCGGCACAGTGCCTTCGTCAGATGATGGTTTGCTGTCGTGCGCCAAATACGAGTGAGTGCTCAAAACCCTAAACAATCTAGACCCGAGAAAATGAATACTAGTAATTAACTCATAAATTAGGTGTGGCAACGCTACTTTTATCGACATCGCATCGGTATCGTCACTGACCTATAGCCTCGTCGCAGAAAACTGCATCGCAGAAACCGACACCGCATGACAACGCAGCGTGGTATCGGAGCTCGTCGTGGCTGGGCCACCGAGGGTTTGGCTGGAGGACTTGAAGGGGTGTGGCTGGTGTGGTTGGTATCGAACCGCACCGCAACGCCGACGGCAATACCTAGCAATATTGTATCGCATACGACCGCCAACAATCGTGCAACGGTCGAATCGAGGCAAAGAACGTGCAACTATAAGCCCTGAATTATTTAAACTGTGTATAAACTGTATAAACCCAAGGCTACCTACACCACATTTTCAAACTCCAAAACACCCTAAGGCCTAAACACCGTTGCCCCAAACCTACAAAGCCTAAACCCTACAGTAAAATCCTAAACCCTCAACCGCAAAACCCAAAATCCAAAACATCCTAAAGCCGTATCCTAAGCCGGCCGGGTCACTGGTCCAGCCAGAATGTGAGCGGCGGCTTATCGGAACCCGTCTGGGCGCCCTTCTCCTGGCAACAGTATAATACAAAAATGTTAAAATAATAGAACATAATACAAGATATGACAATAAAAGTACAGCATAAACTAGTATACAGCAAAATTCAACACAATATACAAGTTTAGGGTGTGGGGTTAAAGGTCGTGATGCAGCATAGTACAGTTCAATGTGATGTAAGAAAAACATGGCATGATGGCCTCCAATATACAAGTGTACAGCGCCGAGTCATCATTTATATCATTCCTGGGCGCGCTCTTAAGTCGACAGGGCAACCTTTCAGTACCGGAGAGTCTGCATAATTACTCAAGCGGGGACTGGCAACACTTGACGCCTGAAAGGGCTGCTGGGGTTTAGGGCTTCGGGCGCCTAGATCTGAAACCCCAAACCGAATCCTTCTTTCAACTGGCCGAATCTGGCATTCTGGCCAAACACCACCCCACTCCACAAGGGATGACGAACACCCACAGGATCTGAACCTCGCTACATGAATCGTACAGTTGAAAGCCGAGATTCCAACCATCCGGCACCAACGATGTAATCTCACAGCAGTACATGCATGCATACACGTAAATATAAACACGAACATGGACCAATGGAAGATGAATGCGTGAACAAAGTTGTATAAGATAGGATATGCTTTTGTGTATATGTAGAGATGTGTGCATACAAGCATCCGCGCAGTCAAACACACGTACATACATGCAAACAAACACTCATACATACACACATGCAAGCGTTCACGCTTGCATGCATACGTACAAACATGGAAACATCCGTGCACCCATGCTTGCATGCATGAATGCTTGCATGCATGCACAGACATGCATATTCACACACATATGTGCATCTATGTATGCATCTATGGACGGATGTATGTATGTGTTTGGTTATGTATGCACGCCGGCTTATGTAGGCGTCTGTCTGTATTGTTTATGAGAGAGAGAGTGTGTGTGTGTGTGTGTGTGTGTGTGTGTGTGTGTGTGTGTGTGTGTGCGTGCGCCGGTTTGTAAGATTACAAGGACATATATATATATATATATACAGTACACATACACGAACATATGCTTGCATTATACATGGATACATAGATACATACCTACATAGATACATACATGGATACACACACATACACACCTGCACACATGCATGTGCACGTGCATGCATCCATCCATGCGTGCATGCATCACAGTACATACATACAAACAAACATACATACTACATACATACATGCATACTATACTTGTATCTAAGTGTATCAGCGACAGTCCTAGTGTACTGCCAAACAATTTGTCATCCAAGGCGTCCCAAGCACAGCAACAGCTGCTTCACGTCGTCTAAGTTTTCACCCAAATCTAAGCTACAGCCTAGGAACATATGCCCAGCAACAATCTCCGAAATTTGATGTCTCAGACCCTGGCGCACCACTCACATCCTGCAACTTAGACTAGACTGTGCAGCCCTAGTCCAGCATGCCGTCCGTCAGGCACATCACCGAAACCTATCCACTACACCCGTCCCAAAAAGATCCGATTCACGCCTGCGCCATCTTCGCCAACTTGATGCGCTGGAAATTGATTCTCAGTGGGAAGTTCTCTCTTTTTTTGTCTTCTGACCTCGGCCGAGGCTCTGGTCTGAGGCCTGGGGTTTTCAAGAGCTGCCTGTTCGTTCTGTTAAAGGTTTTTAGGGCTTATTGGGTTTATTGGGTTTAGGGTTCATCGGGTTTAGGGCTTAAGGTTGCGATTTGAGGCTGAGCATCTTGGTCCTGGGTTGGCGAATTCCTGGCTTGAGGCCGACTACTTGAAGCCAAGGGCACGAACCCCGAACCTGGCAAACTACAATTTCGCAACGCCGTCGTCGCCATCGTCTTGGTCGTGGTCGCTACCATCCGTACATGTAGTAGAAGTAGTGGTGATAGTAATAGTAGCAGTAGTAGTAGTAGTAGTCGTAGTAGTAGTAGTAGTAGTAGTAGTAGTAGTAGTAGTAGTAGTAGTAGTAGTAGTCGTAGTAGTAGTAGTAGTAGTAGTAGTAGTAGTAGTAGTAGTAGTAGTAGTAGTAGTAGTAGTTTTGCAGTAGTAGCAGTAGTAGTGCTGCTGCTGCTGCTACTCCTGCTACTACAGCTACTGCTACCGCTACTACTGCTCTATGAACGGCCACCGCAATCCCAAAACTTTTCCTTCAGCATGATGAGACTCTAGATTCTATGGCAGGAGTTATTACGAAAAAGCCCCCAAGACAACCGAAATGCCAAAGAGGCAGCAACGTCCAAAAGCGAGAGAGGCTCCGACTTCGGGATTTTGGGGCTTTGAGATGGCTCCCGGCTTTAGGTGCTAGGGTTGAGGGCGCATGGCTTGGTCTTTGAGGTCTAGATCACGAGTCAGACTTCTGAATGTGTCCCAGATGCGCAGATGCCAGATTTGCCGTCTTCACTTCTTTGTCTTGGGCATTCTTCACGACGTAGGCATCCCCTCGCGGTTTCGGGCTTAGGACTTTGAAATGCCACTTAGCGAATGACACCCTATGGAGCTTGGGAGAATGAAGTTCATGGGCCTCTTCGGGTGATTCTAAAGGCAGGCTGAACCTAATGTCGCGGCCTTAATTAATATTAGAATAGGGTTTTGGGGCTTAGTATACTATAATGAATAGAACCCCCCCAAAAGTATTGGTAATTAGTTAGGCTCCTGTACTACGATTAGCCAGGCAAGTGTCTGGAGCGAATATGTCTGTTTTAAAGATGGCCATGCTTAGACGGTCTATGGACACTTAGCAAGCAGGGTTTGTAAAGTGCAGTGGGCTATTTGCATCTGCTTTTGATTATCATAGACTTACAGGAGATACCACGCAGGTATACTACCTGAATCTGGGCTCAAAGCAGCAGCCATGTAGGTGGTTGTAAACATTAGGGTCCCTTTTTGGGGTATTACGGCACCTAATATTTAGGGTACCCAAAAAGGGCCATAATTCTGACAACTACCCATGTATGGCAGCAGAGCGAGGCCGGGCTGGGTCAGCTGCCAGTACGACCGCCAGAAGCAAACAACCTGGAAGGCCTCCTAGGTTGGCCCTTTTAAGCCTCTGAAAAATATTGTAAATAGTGTCCTATTAAGCCCAATAAGGGACAATATAAAATGCCCCAAAGGCCTACCTAGTACTTACTGATCCGAAAATCTGGCTCAGACTCTGATGTGATCACTGGCAATAGTTTTGAAGTAGAACCAGAAGCACCAGCAGCTGCAGTAGCTGCAACAATAGCAGACGTAGAGGCCAACACAGTAGTCGGTAGTCGTTTTTGCAGCAGCAAGCGCAGCACCGGGAGCAGCAGCAAGAGCTTGCTACCGGAACAGCAGCTATGTAAAAGAATTGAAGCACTGACGCCAGAAAGCTCTGCAAACCGCTAGTACAACAAGAGTTCCAACGAAGCGACACGACATCATCAGACACATGACCCCAGCACGAACTACGGTTCAACCTCCACACCCTCAGCTCTAAGCCCAAACAGCCATCATCCTCGACCCTATACCCAGCTGGGCGGCCTTCCGACGACTCGCTTATGTTTCGATCTTTGAGGAGCTGCTTCAGCTGTGTCTGCCAGTCGGGGGTATACTCGAGATGCGCCTGTCATGAAGACTTGTTGAGGGATTTAGGAGTTTAGGGGGTTCAGGGTTTAGGGCTTGCATGAGGGGTTCATCAAGACCTAAAGCCCTTAAACCCTCAGCCCCTAAAAAGCCTAAGCCCGTGAGCCCCAAACCAATTCAAACTGATCTCTGCGACCTACTGCTGCCATCTTTACGACGAAATCCAACTTACAACGCACACAGTCAGCAGTTTCCTAAGCTCCCTAGCGATCCTACACTTACTGTAAGCCCCCAACCCGGAAAATCTTAAAAACTACAGGCCCTGCACTTTGCCCAGCAAACCCTAAAGTCTCAAAGTCTAACACCTCGTACTGAAAGCCCGAATGCCACCCGCCCTACAAGATGTTATACCAGCCTGGTAAGGCTCGCATAAATAAAACCCTTGCGAAAAAAAAAACCGTAGAACACCGATAAAGAACCCTTTTTTCCTGTGTACCGACCTGACACAAGTCAGAATCCTCTCACGTAGCCTTTAAGCATCTTTAAGCCTTTAAGCCCTAGAATCCCTAGAACATGAACTTTAAGGCCGACCCTAAACCCTCAACCCAAAACCCTACCCTGAACTTTGAAGCTCCAAACCCTGCCTTCCGTGCGATGTCAGTCTCCCAGGCTTCCTGCGACATCTCCCAGAACAGGAAAGCCCCAGGAATGAACTAAGGCCTTTAAAGGATTTGAATATGCGGGCCTTAAAGAAATAGAACAGGGTTTTGGGGCCCGTTATACGATAATTAAGTATAAGAAGGAACCCCCAAAATAGTATTGGTAATTATTTATGCCCCAACATTAGGGCTTTAGGCCTTGGGAGATTTTCAAAAGCTCCTTTGAGGGCTCCTCTAAAGGGATCTATAGGGGTCAAAAAAAACCTTGGGGGCTTTAGGCTTAAGGGGTTTAGGGTCTAGGGGAACCCGAGGCTTGCACCGGAATCCATACTGCTACAATTGAAACCCTGAAAACCATGGCCGAAGCCCGGAATTGGGGTTTAGGGGCTTCGGGTTTAGGGTTTCGGATTTAAGGTCTGGGGTTTACATTTCAAGGTTCAGGGTTTCGTATAAAAAAACAAATCCGAAGCTCGAAAATCCAAACTCTCCCGCCAAGGTCCCATACACCCTAACCCCCGTAGGAGCCCGTGACGTTTTTTGTAAGGCCCTTACACGAGTAATAGAGTGCGTTCAAAGTGCGTTTCTTCCTAATACTTCGGTCGCTAAACCCTGGTGACCGTGAGCGTCACAAGCAGGAGCCAGAACGATTTGATCATTCAGATTCGGAAGGTGTCTTTACTATATACCATAGTAGCAGTAGTAGTAGAAGTAGTAGAAGTAGTAGTAGTAGTAGTAGTAGTAGTAGTAGTAGTAGTAGTAGTAGCAGTAGTAGTAGTAGTAGCAGTAGTAGTAGCAGTAGTAGTAATAGGAAGCCCAGAGGGATGGTATCGCGAATCATTCAGATCCGCATATTGGATCTACACACTCATTTACTGTAAATTTTTGAAAACCTCACCCCTGCCTCAACCTTCAACCCTAAGACCCTAAACCCGAGTTCAAGGGTATCGATTGTGCCAGATTCTGGTCGATGCACAATTCTTCACCCCAGAACCGTCTGCCAAGAGCCGAGTGAAGTTTGTGGGGTTTAGGGCTTTGAGGTTTCGAGTTTGGCGCTTTAGGGATTTTAGGATCAAGGGCTTTGGATTTCGGCTTCTTCGGGGCATTCAAGGAGTTCAGGATTTCAGGCCCAGGTGCGGGACAGCTGCCGGTTTCATTCTGCTCTATCTACCGGTCCACCGTTTGGCACATATGACATGTGTCGTGTGAGTCATAAGCTTAAGCTTTGAAGAGCTGCTGCTTTTCGTCTGCATAGTCTTACGCTTATCACTCGTTTTCGACGTCATTGTGATTGTTACTGTCCTTCTCCTCGAGGTGTTCATTCTTCATTCTGTTCCTTATTATTGGGGCTGCACCTAAACCTGCTCTTCGCAGCAGTCCGGAGCGCCTCCTCTTCACTGTCGAACCACCATTCTGGGCTGGAGATCGGGGGCGGAGGCTCACAAGAAGGGCAAATACAAGTAGTTCAAGCACATGCTCTGTCCTGGGTCGGCACCTTGTTACTTGTAGCACGGCTGCAGAGGGATTCCGAGGTCTGCACTACATAGGTATAGGTATGTACGCATGTAAGTAAGTAAGTAAGTATGTATGTATGTATGTATGTAGGTGCGCAGACAGGCTGGGAACTATATGAATATAAAACGATATTGTATAATATATATATATATATATATATATACACACATACAAACAGGTAAACATACCTACATATGTACATACATACATACATGCGTACCTATACACACACATGCATGAATGCATACATACATACACACATACATACATAAGTACATGCATACATGTTTATGTGTATATGTATATATATATATATAATATGTGTATCTACATTTGGACAATCACCTGTGTATAGTCTATATCCTATTTGTCCTCAAGCCCTGAATGTCCAGAACCTCAAAAATCTCGCCGGCTTTCGGCAGGATGGTGAAGCTCGACATGTGGGATTTATTATGCGAAGCCCTTTTCTGAGTCTTTGGGAGTTTCCGAAAACAGGGGACCCTAATATAGTACCCTAAACAGTTCTGAGTATTTGGGAGTTTCCGAAAATAGGGGGCCCTAATATAGTACCCTAAACAGTTCTGAGTATTTGGGAGTTTCCGAAAATAGGGGGCCCTAATATAGTACCCTAAATAGTAGGATCTTTATTATCAGGACCCCCCAAAATAAGGTACCCCTAATTTTCGGGAACTCCCATTTCTAGGGCCTAAGAAAACCTGTCACCAAGCGTCTGGTCTTGTGATCTTCGATGGTCTCTTCCTTCGTATCCGACTTGGGAGCACCCAACATTCTGAAGGGCTCCTGCTTGCCACGGTTCTAGGGTTTAGGGTTTAGGGTTTTTAGGGGTTTTCAGTAGAAGCCGGCAAGTTGGAATATCATTATCGTAACCCCTTTAAGGTAAACTATAGGGGATCCTACCATTCATCCATATTCCAACTTTCTGGAATTCCCTTTAGGGTTCAGGGTGGTTTCAGGGTCGCAATGTGAAGACCATAGGACCTGGGATAGGGTGTGAAGGCTTACACTGTGCTATAACATACGATAGCTGTAGCAAAAAGGAATGCAATAAGTAAGTAAGTAAGTAAGCAAGCAAGTAAGTAAGTAAGTAAGTAAGAAGTAATTAGTCGTCATTCAGATTTTTAGATTAGCAGCTGCACGGCACATGAATCTAGGCATGAGACTCTCAGGGTTTAGAGGTCGTGGGTTTTCAGCGATTATGGATTCAGCGTTAGGGGTCTTCTGGCTCAGGGTTTAGGGCTCGAAGACTCCAGGATAATTATTCTTGTGAGAAATTGGAAACTTAAGTCAGGTTATAGATACCGAGCAACTCCTCACCCTAAGCCGCAACTGTTGAAATTAGAGAAGGCATGGTGGTAGGGCTTTAAGGTATATTCCAACTAAGGGTATTGACCATATCGCCGTGTCTTTCGAGCGTCACGATATTCCTGAGGCCGAAGCTCAAACCTGAAGCACAACTGGCCCCAAACCCACAGTTTGGGTTTAAGGATCTTAAGATTCCAGGTTTATGGTTTTAGAGTTTGGGAGATCGAAGACGCACTCAATCGAAGACCCGGAAGCTCAACCCTATACCCTAAGCCATAAACCCCAAACCCAAACCCTAAACCCTTATATAACTGAATTATACTGGAACCTACAGTTACCCGTATACACCAGTTTTTTCGTAAGAGGCTCATGTGAGACCAGCCCTACTTCCAAGCTAGAGGGATCCTATCCCCCCGTAACCAGCAAGCATGCAACACAAAAAGGTTGTTGTAGGGTTTAGGGTTACAGGGGTTAGGGTGTTTTTCTTTTTTAACGCCTTTTTCCGCCTGCCGAGACAGAATCCCACCCTCAGGGGTTAGGGTTTCGGGCTTAGGGTTTCGGTTCGGCTCCTGCGGCACGAGGCTGCCTTTGTGCGCCGCAACCTGCGCTCATAGACTAGGAGCCGGATCTCTAAACCGTGAAGTCTGTGCTAGGGGCCTTCATCGTCTGAACAGGCTTTTGGGAGTATGTCAGTATCGTATAAACATGTAGGGGCTGCAAGGGGATAGGGCTAGTTTTCGTAAGCATCCCTGTGTCAGGGTTTAGGGCGTTGATTGATTAAGACTTTTGTGTGTTGGATCCAATACACAAATAAACTAGATATTCGAGCTTCTAATGACACCCTGCAAAACGTATATTCTGATTTGACAAGTTAGGTGCTCCGATTTAGGATATCGGGATGCTTCGGGGAAACCCTGACCTCGACCCTAGTCCTGATCTGCATCCAGAGGCCCTAAACCCTAAACCCTACATCCTAAACCCTAAACCCTAAACGAAGTACCCAGCGCAAGCCCTCACAAGCTCGCACCAAGCAACCGCCAATCAAAGGGGAAAGGAGGGACCCTTAATGGGAACCCCTAGCCTATAATGGGCTATAGAATGGGTATACAATAGCTATATTAAGGGTATATACCTAGGGGTCCTTGCTAAGGGGTCCCTCCTTTTCCCCTTTGAGCCGAGGCATGGGGCTTCTTAAATCCAACACCCCAAACCCGCGAGCTCCATACCCCTAAACCCTGCGCCCTGAACCCTAAACCCTCAAACCCTCATAGGAGCCCAGACAGCGTAGAGGAACCCATAGCTTGATAGAACTCAGAGGAATCCGTATAGAATCCGTAGAGGAAGCCTCAGCTTGACAGGAACCCTGAAACCCTCATGTAGGGGCCTCAATAATTAGAATAGGGTTTGGGGGTATATTATACCATAAGTGTAGAAAGGAGACCCCCAAAACCCGTTTATAAATAAGGATTATGGCCCCTATACTACATCCTTACCATAGCCCTTATGAGGAAACCTATTCTAACTATTAAGGCCCCTACATTCTTCAGACCCCTAAACCCCGAAGCCTTCATGAGGTTGGCCCCTATATAGATCCCTCTAGAACCCTTAAAGGAACCCTTTTCAGGAGCCCTATTCTCGTAAGTGAGGCCCCTAATTAAACCCCTAAGCCTTCATGATGTTGTACTTCAGAAGGCGCTTCTCTCTTCGGATGTTGCCCTGCCAGAGTCACATTCGAAGCGTTGGGGGTGTAGGGTAGAGGGTTTTAGGGTGTTTTGGCCTAGGGGTTTAGAGGTTTTGGGTTTAGGGGTTTAGGGTTGCCATGATCTCTAAAGATCCAGCTCTTGACTGTTAACACCACCAATGTCAATGCGTAAACTGTGTCCTAAACTCATCCCAAACCTGAAATTCTTAAAAAGCGTCGAGTGGAAACTACTGGCTCGAAGCAGCCATGTTGAGAGTTGGCTCTTGGGACGCATCCCCTTATACGGCTTCAGGGCAGGGCTTTTTGGGGCTTTGGATTGGGATGCTAGGTTTCGGAGTTGAATGAGGGGCTTGAGGTGCTCTGTTGGCTTGCTGATCCGGCTGGTGGGTGTGAGACTTGATGAATGCGAACTCACTTCCTTGCCGAGACATACACACATGAGGAATCGCAAAGCAACGCAGGCAACGTAGATGTAAATGCAGAGAGAAGTCGACACATTACATCGCATGCACACACATGCCCCATTTACATACGCATATACAAATACATGTACGTGCGTACACATAATTACACATGCAGGTGCATGTGCAAATTCACAGACACAGCTGCAGCAGCAGCAGCAGCAGCTGTTGCTGTCCTGCTGCTGCCAGTGAAAGATGTTTCTAAGCTTCTGCAGAGCTCGAAGGGGTTGAGCGTCGCGTATCCAGAAAAACAACCCAAACACCAAAAAGCAAAACTTCAACCACCCTCAACCCAAACCCGAGACCCCAAAAACCAAAACCCTACAGCGTGCTCGCTCCAGGGTGTTTTGGCTCTGCCGTCGGCAGTTTGCTGTTGGAACGAGACAACAGCTATCCCAGACATATAAACCTCAAAGTCCACTACTTCAGTTGCTGCCTCGAGAAACGATTTGATGGCAAAGGCTTCCTCCTTGTCCAGCTTCTCTGAGTCCTCCGCAGCAGCTTGTAAGACGAGGGTTTAGGTTTGGGGTTTAGGGCAAGGGTTTAGGGTTTAAGGCTAAGACGAGGGCTTACGGTGTTCGCTTGAAGGCTGAACGAAATCTCAACCACAGACCCAAGAATCTAAGCCCCTTCACACAAGTTCCCACGAGCACTAGATATATACACATTAATGATGCTAGAGGTTTTACTATTCTTCATTGTTGGTCTATCACTAATAATATTACTACTACTACTACTACTACTACTACTACTACTACTACTACTACTACTACTACTACTACTACTACTACTACTACTACTACTACTGCTGCACTACTACCACTACTCCTACTCCTACTCCTACTACTACTACTACTACTACTACTACTACTACTACTACTACTACTACTACTACTACTACTACTACTACAGTTCTTATCCTTCCAACTTAGACTCTCACCCAGCCACTGGTCCTCGCGATCTTTTCGCGATCCCCAACTCGGCACAGGCAAGGCATTGTACTGTAGGGCCGAATACAGAAGGGGTCGCTGCAAGGGTTCCGTAAGGGCTGGGGGGGGGTTATGAGGGCTTAGGGGCTTCAAAAATAGACAGAATGGGAAGAGTCGCTGTCAGGGTTCTGATAGGGTGTATAATGTCTTCGAGCCGGCACGGAGCACTTGAGGGTGCAATAACTGGGCGGGAATAATGAGACTAGGGCTTGGGGAAGTCTGCTTTTGCCAGGCAAAGGAAGCCTCCGTAGTGATACTTACTCAGACTTACTCAGCAAGCTAGATCAAAGGTGTCCAAGCTCTCTGATGCTTGCATCATCCGCATTGGTCAGCGTAGCAAAAAAATATGGATCTGTACACCGGTGCCGTGCTTGCCTTCGCACCATGTGCTAGCCTATGCAAGTTGAACCGGCAGGAGGCTCGGGAGAACTTGAAAACAGTTCAGACGATAATCCGAAGAACACTCCCTTTGCTTCGCAACAAACTTGACGAGAAGACTACATTGATGTATGTTTATCGGTTCCTTGCTGTATTCTGAAGAGTAGATTCCTAGACAGCCTGCGGTCTTGCAGACCGCGCGAGCCCGAAATCTTAAACACTTGTTCTGGTAGAAGAAACCTTGCCCGTCAGGCTTTCAGGAGGGTGGAGATGTGAGTATATATATATATATATATATGTATATATATATACATACATATGTATGCGTGTGTGCTTGTTGATTCATGTATGTATATGTAGGACACATACAGGTACATAGATGTATATGTATGTACGTTCATTCATTCATAGATACATACAGCCATAATTACTGCATGCACACATACGCAAAATGGCTGAAATCATCTTTATGTACATCTTCTCTGAAATCAACAACATGGGTCCTTGAAGTAAGGGATGTTGGCGTCACTTAGGTAAACCTAAGCCCTAATCGCAAAAAAGGCCTGTGAACCCTACAAGCGCTACAAGCCCTGTAGACCCTTCGCCCCAAACCCTCACCTTAGGGCCGAGCTCTTCGAGCAACTCGCCAATCCGGACCACATTATACTGGAAAGCTTCATCAAGATCGTCTTTCTTCGGTTCGACCTGCCGAGTTTTGCTCTGATCACGCCCCTCCTTCGATTGAGCAATAGTGATCAGCTTCGTGCTCGCTTGTTTATCTACCCTACCAGACTAGCCAACCATCTAGATATGCGTGCGTGTTCTTTTTTGGGAGAAGCATTTACATACATGATCGTTTAAGTACATTGGGCTACGACTGTGGCTTAACCACGACGTTCCTACACGTGAAGTCATGCAGCAGAACCGGATATGATGAGTCTACAAACTGAAAGAAAGCCTTCATCTCTGCATGGATTAGCAGCCATCGCCGAAATGACATGAATCCTACGTCTGGGAACGCACATGAAGGACAAGGCCCACGACAAGCTTCAACTCGTCGCAATCTGCATTTAGGGTTCGGAATGTTTACAGTTTGGGGTTTAGGACAGGTGATGCAATCTCACAAGTAAACCTTACGCCCTAAAAAAATGAACCCCGACACCCTAAAGCCTCGAAATCGAATCCCGGCCTCAGGAAACCAGGAGGGTCTCCCCGACGGCCCTTCCTTATCCTGCAGCCACGAGATGGCTTTTTCGGAGTCGTGACTTGGGCATGGGATTTCGGGTTTTGGTTTAAGGTTTAAGGTTTAGGGTTTTGGTTGGAGGGTTTACGGTCTAGGGTCATGGTTTAGGTTGTAGATTTTAGGGTGTTGGTTTAGGGTTTAGGGTGTCGGTTTAGGGATGTTTAGGGTGTAGGGTTTAGGGTTGGCTTGGGCATGGCGTTTAGGAAATCGCCCACACCATGCAATCTAAACCCTGAAACCCCAAAGCCTGAACCGTAGAACCTGCAACACTGTAAGTTTAGGGGCACCTCTGTGATGCTGGACAGTTTGTAGAGCTTCCACGTGATCTTCAGCGGGAAGTGGTCCTTCTGCTGCTGGGGTGGCCTCATCGATCCAAGGGCAAAAGGGGTAATAAGGACCCCTAGCTATATACCCTTAATATAGCCATTATAAAACCATTATATAGCCATTATAGGGTAGGGGTCCCAGTAAGGGTCCCTCCTTCTCCCCTTCGAATAACGACTGGCGCAGAGTCCCCGTCGGCATCGGTACGGCTATAATTCCGCGCGCGCGCCACATAAACCTTCACCAAACCCTACCTATAGTCTCCATTGTAGTTCCTTTCTTTGGTTAACCAGCTTTATGGTTAGGGTCCTATAAGAGAGATTTTGGTTAACCAAAAAAAGGAACTACAATGGAGACTATAGGTAAACCCGAATTAAACCCTAAAGCCCCAAGACCTTCACCCTACATCAACCCGAAAGCCCTGGACCCCGAGAAAAAACCGTGCCTACATCCTCCACCCCTGAAAGTTGACCCCCAGAATCAGCTTTTGAAACCCTAACCTACTCGTCGGGTATCATGGGGAACTGAAGGTTAACCTTTTTGGTTATATGGGGATTATATAGGGCCTAATATAGGGATCCCGAAAAGGCTAAAGGTTACCTACTCTACTACTAGGCTAAACCCTAGACTAGATCCCCCAGCCTTGAACCTAAGCAAAGAAACAGACTCCAACGCCTGAAGATCGAAAACCCGGATCCTAAACTCCAGCGCCTGAGTCCTGCGGATTTTGGAGGGTTAGGGTTTACCTATAGTCTCCATTGTAGTTCTTTTTGTTGGGGTTGCCTTATAAAATCCTAAATATAATTTTGGATATATAATTGGTTAAACCAGAAAAAGGAACTACAATGGAGACTACAGGTAGGGTTGTGAACTTCAAGGCTTAGGAGTCTTCGGGGTGTAGGGATGCTTACTGCAGGAAGGGCGAGGCTAAACCTGAATTGCTTTTTGAGGGCGAGGGTTTAGGGGTTTAGGGGTTTAGGGTTTGGGGGTTTAGGGTTTAGGGTTTAGGGGTTTAGGGCTTCTTGGGCTTTAGTTAGACGTTCACCATTTAGGCGTTTGGGGCTCAGGGACAAAGTCCGGGCTGCAGTGACTGGAGCTTTGCCAGCGTCATCTCAGATCCGTTCTTGCTCTCCAGCCAGAAGCCCTTGCCTTGATCAGGGCTCTTGCTGTTAGGGCCTAGGGCATAGGGTTTAGGATTTCGGGCACAGGATTAGGAAATTAGGATTTGGGCCTAGGATTTAGGGTTTAGGTTTAGGGTTGGTGGAGGGGAAAAAGCCAAACAACTCTTGCCGTGCATGGCCCTTTTCCCGAAGTAATGAATGTGAGATTGGAGAGCTTAAAGAATATTAACAACGCTTTAGGGTTTGGGGTTTCACGGCTACCAAAGTAACATGCAGTCAGAAAGATACACCAGCCAGACTTTCGTTCAGGGCTATGGCATTTTCAAGATACTCGTAACAAACGACTTGGTATCTGTGTCATACCCGCGAAACTTAGCTATTGTCGCCATGCCGATGAAACTCTTCAGTCCTCCAGCAAGCCGTCCAGGGAGCGTTTAGCGGTAGTAGTGGCAGCAGCACAAGCAGTAAGCAATCAGCAAGCAGCAGCAGTGTTTCTTTCAATAAGCTACGAGCACGAACCAAGTTCGCCACAGGACAGGCGCCACGCAGCATCAGGAAAACCGCACAAAGCCTTTTCGCTCTATGGCACTAGACCTTTTGGGCCGTTATCTGGTAAGTACATTGCGGAGCACTGGTCTGTCCTCATCTGCTGATCATGGAACCCAAATGAGACTACGAAACGTACATCCGCTGCTGCTCGTACTGCTAACGAACTGGGTAGTCGTCAAAATTAAGGTCCATTTTTGGGTACCCTGAATTATAGGTGCCGTATATAATCATAGGGACCCAAAAAGGGGACCATGATTTCGACAGCCACCCGTAACTGAGTGCAGAACCCTCATCTTCCTTCTTGGTGTCTCTGACCCAGAGGCGGTCATCAAAGTTGGAGGACCAGTTGTCGCTGTGCAGCAGGTATTCCTTCCATCGGACATGGGTCCGAAGACAGGGTTCGAGCCTTTTCAAGGTTCAACCTACGGGACCTCCAGTCTGCCGTGCTTTTCTTTTTGTGGGAAACACACACACACATTTCATGGTTATGATATCCGATGTGTGTACTCCAGGAGCGACAAAGGGAACTACAGGAATGCGTTCAGATTTTCTGTGAGCCACTTCCTCGAGAATCTACGAATCGACAACGGACACCCAGGATACAGGTCGGTGTTCCTACAATGGAAGCCTACAAGTTGGAAACCCAATAGCCCCAATCCTTAAGAGTAAATGTATCGGGAATCCCAGCACTATTTGGCCTCAATCCGGTTTCCAACTTTATAGGGTTTACTGTAGACTGTAGACCCGAATCTCTGTCGCGGAGTTGGGAGCTTATCCTGAAGCCCTAAACCCCAAACCCCATCTTTGCGTACGAATCGTAAGCCCAAGTGTAGAAGCCTGACGCTTGGACCCTATTATACGTAGAATGGCCAAACCCTGAACGCACAAATCAAGATCACATAACCCCAAATGCCATGAACCCTAGACCCGTAAACCCTAGAACCCTATAAAGCCCGAAGTCCACAACCCCAAATACCAAAGAGACCGTGTGAGAACAAAACATGTGGCGATCTCATAACCCTTATCCAACCCTAAAATCCCAGTGAACCATGAACAAAGCTCTGCATCCCTATAGAAGCCTGCTTACAACCCTAAATCCTCAACCGCCTGAAGCCGATCTCCAGTTAAAGTGCCTGCTCATCGGCAAAGTACTGCTTGCCGAGGGTTTTCAGCTGGCGTGGGCCGTGGTCGGAAAGGGGGCTCATGATGCAGGCTTTTAGAGTTTCAGGTTTAGGAGTTTACGGTGTGCAGCGTTTTCTGGCTATCGCATGCGGGTTTGCGTGCAGAAACTTAAGGCTACGGCTTTTATTGGGAGAATACCATACAAGAAAACTCTGACTGAGACTCTAGTTTCGGTACTGTAGGTAGTTGAGCCTACTATGTCCGGTAGTTGTTTTACATATCCAGGCCTTTAAACCGTTGTATCATACAAACCCCAGGTTGAATTGATTCGGGCTCGACTATCCAACGTAAAACTCTGTGAAATATCAGCCTTGTGGAATAGCATAGCGGTGTATGCCCCGACAATAGAACTATCAAACTAGCTAGCATGGGAGCCCCGCCGTCATCGAGAGATAGGGAGAATGCTGATTCTGCATAGCTTATCATCTAAGACTTTGGCTCAGGGAAATGTCTCCACGATCCAGACTTTCCAACGTATCTGAATCAGGTGTAAGTCTGTCCTCCATGGTGGCCAAAAGGTACTAACCAGCTGTACAGTGCTGTGCTTTGGTTGTTGTTTAGATGGGAACGGCATTGCGCGGCAGGGTCTAGATTTAGAGCTCAGGGGGTTAGGCTCTTACAGCTCAGAACAGGGAGATGTTAAGCAGCTTAGTTGCTGAGTTCATAAGCCCCTAAAAGTGTACACTCTTAGATTTTTGGTGGGTAATGTTATCCCAAAAAGTGTATCCACTCAGCTACTAAGGCAACAGTAGGTTAAAGCATCTTGCGAATCAGTGCGTGGTCGCCTATGGGTCACCGACTTTAGACCACACAGGGAACCGTGTGTTCCTAGGCTACTTGTCACCGGCTTCTTCTACAGACGACACTACGACTGTAGGGATGGCCAGGACGGGAAATTCATCTTGAATAGCCCAGACGTGACTCCGAGCGACAACTAAGGCTTCTCAAGACCGGGTTGTATGTAGGGCCTGGGCCGTGCTGGCGGAGTTCATGGCTGTTCGGGACATGTGCACCAATTGCGGTGCATCTTTAGGCGCGTACAGCGTGATCAGTCCGTACACAAGGACTCCAGGAAGGACCATGCAAAACCGTGCACTCAATGTCTGGTGCCTGCGTCTTGGCCGCCTCTAGGTCCCGCTGGTGGTTCCTGGGTGCAGCAGGCAAACTGCATGTAAATGCTTACATGGTGCCCCGAAGCCAAGCACAACATGGATCACCTGGGACCTTCCGAATGACCTCGGTGCACTCACTGGCCTGGTTGTTGCTGCTATCGAGACCCTGGCTAGCGTCAGAGCTCCTATCGCCCTTCGTGCACCCGACATCCGACAGGAAGACAGCAAACCGGTAGCAGGAGTGGGAATGGCAGTAGGACCTAGGAGCAGGAGTAGGAATAGGAGTCGGCGTAGGAGCAGGAGCCGGAGTAGGAGTAGTCGTCCTGGTGGTGGTAGTCGTGGTAGTGGCACGTAGCATTGGCTGTCCTCGTCTCCCCTAGAGACTTGATGACCGTGAGTTTGTGCGTATAATGGGATCTCAGTGCCTGATGAACACCTTTATGGATCCGTCGTAGAACCTCAAAGGAACCCTTGAGGGGATAGTCTCGTTACTAAGCATTCCTCGCCCCCCGTCTCCCAATATTACATCGGAACCTGTTGAAGTCTGCGAGTTCCCATGCTTTGCCGAGGAAAGGACTCCTTCCTTTTCTTGATATTCTCCATAAGTTCCTTCAGGCTTTTGAGGGGCTTGGGTTTAGGGCTCAGTTTCGAGTTTAGGGTTGCACGGTTTTGGGTTTGGGGGCAGAGTTTGGGGCTCGAACTTTAGGCAGCTGCGCCCAGACTGGTTGGGGTGTAGTAGGATTCAGGGATCTTCTCCGTGAGCTCCTTTTAGGTTTGTTGGTTTCGGGCTCGGGTTCAAGGTCTCGGGATCTTTTCCACCACGTCCTTCAAGCGCTTGTGGCTTGGGGGTATATCCCCTAGACCTAAGAGTAACCTAGGAATAAAAAGGGTGCCCTTTTTGGTTTAAAGGGGTTTATAAGGGAACCTAAGCCTCAAAAAAGGGAATAAGGGCCTACTCTGGGTCCTAGTCCCTTACTTGTCCAGCATCTTAGGGCCTGAGGCGAATTATTGATAACCTCTGGAATTACAGCAAATTAAGACCATAGTCAAAGGTTACCATCTCTACTTTTACGTTTGGGTTTCGGGATCTTCTCCATATAAATGTTCTTTCCTCTTGGTCAGTACGAGAATGTTTGGAAAATGCTGATGACACAGTGCGAATGCAACTCACGAGCACTTAGTTCAAAGACATGCTCCTCACAGTCATCAAGCCCACTCCCCCTTCATAGAATTGCAACACATATGCCAAAGAAGGCTACCCTCATCGTGAATGCCGCATCTGTCATAGAAGTATGGTCCGGGTGGACATCTACGGCCTGGATACGCCTCAACCCTGAGGAGAAGAAACTACTTACGAACTAGAAGAGCCCTTGTTCTTGATTTCTTCTTTGGCCCTCCCCATATTAGCCCTCCCGCTCCCAGGCCCTGCTCGCCCAACAACAGAACTCCTTATCCAATCCATGGCCAACCGACGCATTATGTCATGTCCTCTCCAAGATACAAAACACCAAAACACCGCATGAAACACGCATTAGGTCTTCAGGAAAGCTAGAAAAACTGCAGCTTTTCCGGCTGCAGCGTGGCGCCTTCTCCTCCTGCTTCTTCTGCTTGTTCGCGGCATGCTTGGCCTCGTGCTTCTTGGACATCTTGGCGGCAGCGCAGAATCAACTCCACTCCAGCCCAAGCACCGTTAGACAAGGATCATGAAGCGGAAGCCTGAAACCCAAAGCCACTTTAAGCCGATGCCAAAGATACGAGAAGATAATTACAATGTAGTATAACAAATATACTGCAAAAGTATTTTGTATAATAGCACCCCTAAGTCCTATTCAGCCGCAGGCTTTCAACCCTCCAAGACCCAGTCTCGACACTTCCCCTTGCTGGGTCTCCGGAAGACTTGCCCACGGCTACTTCGTCCGCGGCTTGTCGATACGAATTACCAGCAACAACCCATGCCAGGGCCGAGATGACCCCTAAACCCTAAACCCTAAACCCTAATACATCATTATGGGCTCAGGACGAAGGGCCCTGAGTCCTGAACCTGATCTTTTTTGTTGAACCCTCATGCCCTTTTGCCACTGCAGCTGGTCTACAGCGTTAAGGATTTGAGTCTTGTGTCTGAGGGTTTAAAACAAGGCTTTGGGTTTCGGGTGTTCGGCCTTGATGGTTGAGGACTTTAAGCTTTGGGGCCCAAACTCAGAATGGCTTTCGGATAATGAGGAGGTACGTTGGCTTCTGCTTAAGGCAACAGGGTTCCACCTAGGGAGGAGGCCTCGCAAGCAAACGAAATCCAAAAGCCCAGCAACAAGCATACTTATAATAATAATTCTGTAAATCACAACAGTACGAGTCATAACAGTAACGAAACTAACCATAATAAGAATACAAATAACAACTATGGTAATAGTAGTAACAATTAAGATAACAATAGATGTAGTATGCACCTTACAAAAGAGCCAGCCCTGATTTATAATCTACTCAGATCTTCAACCAAAACCGGTTTGGAGGTTCAGGGTAGAGGGTTTAGTGCTGTAGAGTTTGGGAGTATTGGCTCTTCGGTTGACCAGGCTGTTCGATTCCTGAACTGGAACTTTGATCACTTCAACGCAAAAGCCAACCTCTTCTTTCCACATGCTGAATTCACCGCCCCCCTGACAGAAGTCGTACTGCCGACCAGTGTCTAACAAATCTTCCGTTTAGGCAATTCGGGAAAAAGGGGTTACTAATCAGAGGTCTGGACTACTGACTACTGACTACTGGTCATTAGAACTAGTATGGAGCCCTTATACCGTGCAGCACGTCTCACCCCCTGAAAGAACCCTCGTACAACTCTGTTAAGAGAACTTTGCTTCATCTGCTAAAAAAACCTGTCTATGTCAAAAGAGGACTGCTGCACAAAGCCTGCTACGAAACCCAAAAACTATTTAGCCAACAAAACGTATTAAAACCTTACGAAATCCGTACAGAAGCTTTAAGGAAGCCTGAGAGACGCACCAGTTCCGCTTCCAGCTCCTTCTCCAGCTTTAGAGCTTCCTGCGGTTCGGGTCCCAACGAGCCAAAGTAAAGAAATAACCAGGGTTTAGGGTTTAGGGTTTAGGGCGACGATTCAACTTTCGAGGCCAACACAGATCTCAATATTGCCAATATTGCTTGTCTCAGAACCAAACCACCGTTACAGTCATCGCCATCGTCATGACAAGCTCCTCATCTCGCCACTCCTACAACATGTACGAACATGATCCAAACTCTCACACTGCCGTCATCTTCGGTCGTGTCATGAGCAAGGTCATCGTCATGTTCGCGTCGAAATTCTATCCCTGATCCTCACCAAACCAATTCTCGCCGGCAATGTTGCTGATGCTTCGCGGTGTACCGTCATCGTTGTCGCTGTTGCTTGTAACCTGTCTTCAACCGGAACTGAAGATCAAGGACACTCCCGCGACTCGTGACCCTGGAAACTCAATGTTTTAAGACGAAGCCCCTCGGACCCAACCTAAAAGCAAAGCTTTTACACTCTGAATATATACGTCATACCATCAGTATTGTGCTTATGGCATAGTCTGAATCAGCTCAATTCCTAAGGAGAAAGTAATTTGAAGCAAAGAGGAGGGAGCATCGCGGCACCTCAGGTATAGGTACAGCAGCCCTGATCCTTCGTGAGCAGCTGAGGCTGAAGTTGGTTCTACTCCACCTAAAGCTGAGCGCCCCTGTAAGGCGCCGGCTGAAACGCACTGTGCAATGTTTTCAGGACCCGTCTACCTGGGAACCCCTTGTCTGTAAACCGCAATGGGACCCTAAATCCCACGCCCAAAACAAGTTTAAATTGGGATTTCAGGGTGAGGAACGCAAGGGTCCTAGGTTTGGCCAGGCTTTTGGCTATCGGGGGAATCTTCGCAATTCGTCCTACTTGAAACGCTGAACCTTCCAAAGCCGCCTGCTCAAGCTGCTGCTTGTTCACCGTCTCCTTGACCTTTACCTGCTCCTGGCAGAGTGCTCGCTGCCCTACGCGGTGGGCAGGCCCTAGGAGGGGATATGCACCGCCCTAATTACTAATTCCGACTCCTAAATGTGCCTATAGTCTACTCCATTGTAGTTCCTTTTTGGGGTTACCTTATAGGATCCTTAATATCTAACTGGTTAAACCAAAAAAAGAAACTACAATGGAGACTATAGGTGCTGTTCAATTTGAAGACAACCAACAGACACGTCAATGGCAGCGGCAGGGTCTCCCATCTCAAACAACCCTTGCAACCCCCCCAACAACGGCAAGTCAAAACGAGACACGACACCGTAAGACACGAAACTGTATCCTTGACTCCAAACCCTTTACCATGCTCTACTCTAAACTCCTGTACCCTAGCCTCTGACGCCCTGAAACCCCAAACTCCCAAGCCCACGAGAGAGAGCCTCGAGCCAGTACCTACGATTGCAGCATACGACACCCTCCAACCCTCCAACCCACATCAAATCATGTTTAAGCCCACATTCACCTCTACACCTTAAACAATATGCCCTAAACCCTAAACCGCTTGCAGGGAAGAACCCTGTGCACAGACTTGTGCCTGATCCTCCGTCCTGGGTCGCATTGCAAACCCAGCTGAAGTTCTGCAGGTTTAGGGTTCCAAACCTTGAATGTCCCTGAACCTGACTAAACCCGTGCCCTCAGCAAAACAAAATAAGGAGTATTGTCTTGGTGTGTTTCCTGGTGAAGTCAAGAGGTTCCCAAACAAGCAGATAGTCTCACAGCCTCAGGCTCCGCTACCAAGTGTCTTTGTGCATGGGCTTGATCATGGCTGCTCATCGCCCAATTATCGATAAGGCTGTGTGAATGAGGCCATAAGGCTCCAAGAAGGCTCTGCATAAGGTTCTGATTTCGAGTTCGGCGTGTGGGATTCAGCAGCTTGGGGGCTCAAGTTCGGGCTTGGGTTTCAATTCAGGGCGAACGATCGCGACCAGAACAGCAGACACAGGAGTGACTCGTGCCCAAGGACATGGACCGTATACCAAACCACAGCGTGGAGCACTGCGGTAGAAGGATCAGGGAGTACTCTCGGCACCTTTAGACTAAGGATCCGTTGAACTATGAAGGGTTCTAGATACAGGTCGTGTAAGTTCTGAAACTCCAGATGTCGTCAGCATTGCTGCTACACGCGAAAGTGTGTGGCCCCTCAACCAGGAACCTATGAGGGCCTAGAACATGATCCCCACATGCCCGTTCTGTGGGTGGAAAGTGTTGAGATATAAATGGGGATTCGCATTCGAGCCTCGTCCAAGGCTAAAGGTGCAGTGTAGCAGCAGTACGCGATGACTATCAGAATTGGTAGTGTGTTCACCACTAATTCCTACAGATTTCTGCAGTGTGCATTCGAATTCTGCCCTCCGATAGCAGTGAGGACTGGTCTCTACCTGTTGCCATTGCCGCCCGTTTCACTCGACGAAAACACTTCGCCACCCTAAGCAGGCCCTAAACCCTACACCCTCCTCACCCTGACGCCTTTGAGCAAAACCCTCGTCAACGCACATTAGGGTTTAAAGTTGTAGAGGTCTAAGATTCACAGTGTACGAGGATACACTGTAGAGGTTCAGGATGCGCATCAAGACCTATCAGCATGGCAAAACGAAGTTGCCCCATGTAGACCCTGCCAAGTAAGATTGTCATTATACGCGAGTTTCCGAAATTAAGGAGTACGTTAATTTTTGGGTCCATATAATAAGACTCCTTCGATTTAGGGGACTATATTCTGGGGCCCCCTATTTTCGGCAACTCCCATACGAATCCCCGCCAAAAAGGGACCCCAGTTGTTTCAGACTACTCCAAGCTCCCCGGCTTGAAGCTGATGGCGGAGCCATTGGGTTGCAGGACCGGGATGCACGATCCTCGGGGGCGGGTGTGGTCGCGGCGGTGGTAGTGGTAACAGTAGTAGTAGTAGTAGTAGTAGTAGTAGTAGTAGTAGTAGTAGTAGTAGTAGAAGTAGTAGTAGTAGTAGTAGTAGTAGAAGTAGTAGTAGTAGTAGTAGTAGTAGTAGTAGTAGTAGTAGTAGTAGTACTACTTCTACTACTACTACTAGGACGACTAGTACTGTAGTAGCAGTCGTCGTAGTAGTGGGAGGAGTATGAGGAGCAGGAGTTGCAGCAGCACGACCTCAAGGCTGAAGGGTGTTGGAATTAGATCACAGGGGTTTCGGAATTCCGGGATTGTATACTGAACTTAGAACCCTAGCAACAAATCAAATTTTAGCGGTTTCTGAGGGATTATAATAACCAAACATTAAAAATTGTTTCTAAGTACCCCTAAGGATTGTAAGGCTGCGACGGACGTGGCCAGTCGTTATCTCGCCAGCCACCTGGATATGCAGAGAGCCACGGCACAATATGCAGCACACCTTCTGAGCCTTCTGCGCATGTCGTGTGTCTAGGGGCTCGCAGTTAGGATGTACGGTCAGCAGTCAGCAAGGTTTCAGACGAGATAGCAGGTCATGGAGCACGCTGGTGGAACGGTCGCCGGGAAAACAATCGCGGTCTGAACAAAAAGTTGTCGTATTCTCTTATCATCCTTACATAGTTCCAGTATAAGATACCCTGAAAACCAACTCTCATTACTCAGGCCTCTATACTACAGGGTACAGGGTGTCAAGCGGGCCTTTCACTTGATTCCAGAACCTATATAAGCATACCCTTTTTGGCTTTGGGGAAGAGGATGTAACAGCACGGCTTAGATAAGTAGTGTAGGGCGATGGGGGGTATAGAAAACAGAGCAGCTTACCTGTCATGTAGGAACACAATGGGATTGTAGTACAGATTAACATTTCATTAATATCAAAACTAATAGCAATAATACCAATACTAATACCAATACTAATACTAATACGTATACCAATACTAATACCAATACTACCTATCGCTATGTCAAGGCGCAGGGCGAAGGGTGCAGTTCGGGAGTCCTGCAGAGGTTGGGAGTCAGCCGCCTTGCTCTCTTGCAAGACCCGTCGCTCCAAGACTTAAAAACCCCCAACCGCCTAAACCCGACACCCCCAACAACACGAAACCCAAAGCACAAACACCAGACAATCCCACATGTTCGGTAATGATGAAGCTCTACAACACCCTTGGTTCAGCATACCGATAAAGACCCTACAACGAAGGGAATTGGAGGGAGGCGGAGGATGTCTGGTCCAGGGAGAAGTCTCAGCAATCGGGTTCCATCTTCACACATGTAACTTAGGGTGAACCGTCTTCAAGTATTGTAGTGATATATCAACCCCGAAAGGCTAAAGGTGACCTACTCAGCTACCACGTCCTTCTCAGCTACTACGTGTAGCTGCCTCTAAGTTGGAGCTTGGAGTGTAGGAATTGAGAGCTTGTGCCCTAAACCCTAAACTATACTGAACTTAGAACCCTAGCAAAAAAAAACTTAGCTGTTTCTTAGGGATTATAGTAACCCATAATTAAAAATTATTTCTAAGTATCCCTAAGTAAACCCCTAAACGGAGCCAACAACTTTGGGAGTCTTGCACTGACCCTGGAGGCCCGGAGCCCAGCTCGTGGGCTGAGAACTGAATGTAGGCTTAGGTCTCAGGGTTTGGGGGTTTAGGATTTATGGTTTATGTCTTAGGGTTTGGGGGTTTAGGGCTTAAGGGTTGCTGTAGAGAGTGTCTCAGTTTAGTTTAGGGCTGAGGGGTTAGGCCTTTCGAGGCTCCAGGTTAGGCCCTTCCTTTGGGCTTTCGGGTCTTCAGTTCCAAAACCATGGCATCTGACCTAAACGTCCCCACCCACTCCATGTCTTCCGGCTTCGCTAGAGATCACATAAGGTCGAGACAGAGGAGAAAGACTGTCTGCGTATTTTTGTACACCATATATGCAAACGTCCTACCAACTACCAAAGCTTGCCGAATGAACATAAACATCTCTCTCTACACATATAAAATAGATAATTAAAGATATAGATACAGATTTAGATATAGATATAGATATAGGTGCACTTACACATGCATGCGTATAGAGATAGGTGACAAACTATGCACACACACACGGGGTGTATCTATGACTCTGTGCACGAATGTGTATGTAAACATACATGCGCAGCTATATCTTCTCTGATTCCGCACACAGGCCATCAAGCTGAGGGCGCCACGGGAATCCAGCTTGGAATAGGAGGCTCCAACGTCACCTGCCATCTCCCGCTTTTGGAACCGGGGTGTGGGCAGACTTTATAGCGCTCCTCGCGCTCGCGTCGAAAAAGGTTTGAGAGAGCATACCATGAAACCCCGAAGAACGTCAGCCCTTCACCCCGAGCTTTAAGAAAAACACTAACCCTACACCCTATCCTAAACCCTAAGCCCCAAACCCTAAACCCTAATGAAACCCTAAACCCTAAATCCTTCATGCCTCAAAACCTGCAAGTTCGAGTCCGGTTGGTAGGGCCCCAAAAAAGCACATAAGCAAAAATTAGGATAGGGTTGCCCCATCTAAACCCCCTTATCTTATGATCAGTCTAGCTGGGCTTATTCTTACCATTATGAGTGGGAGTATGGTTCGTCTCGGAGCTGATAGTAGAACGAGTTTCTGTAGTAGTCGTATAATAGTTATAATTCTAGTATATACTGGTATTCGTATTCCTAGTGGTATCAGTAATTTCTTTCGTATTTGTTTTGGTATTATCCGTCTTCTTGTGGTCATTATTGCTGTTGTTGCTTGCCATCTTTATTCATGCCATGTTTATTGTTGTTGTGAGTACTGGAGCTGGGGGTTCAGGATCACACTTGGACCATAAACTCAGGTGCACCCCCTTGTGATCAGCACATGATGACGAGGAGCCATCGCTGATTATCCACCGTATATTGATTTTCGGGGGACAGCAAAGTCGGTGGAGTTTAGGTTGCGGTTTATGACTCAGGAGTGTTAAACCATGCAAGAGATCTACAGTATACTGAACCTAGAACCCTAGCAGGAAAAAACAAAAACTATTTTAGCTGGATTATAATAACAAAAACTAAAAATATATTTCGAAGTACCCCTAAGAGATCCTGAAGTCATTGGAACTCCGTACTTGACCATCAAACCCTCGTTTTTAGGGGCCTTTAGAGCAGGGTTTGGGGCCCATTACACTGTAAATATGACCAGGAATCCCCCCCCAAAATAGCTAGTATTGGTACTTAATATTGAGGCCCCCCATATTACATCCCAAGCTCTGGTGGTGCCCGAACCACCAAGCCTTGATCTCGTTGGCCGCAGGGTCGATCCACTGTTCTGCAGCGAAGGCTCGGCATGCAATGGGGAAAACGCTTACCGCGACGGTTTATGCACTTTAGACTAACTACCTATAGTCTCCATTGTAGTTCCTTTTTGGGGTTACCTTTTAGGATCCTTAATATATAATTGGTTAGACCAACAAAAGGAACTACAATGGAGACTGTAGGTAAGCTCCAAACATTCCCGAGACCCTACACCCCAAGTCCCAGAACATTGAAACTGTAATGCCGAAACCCCACACCCTGAAGAGGAGATGCAGAAGGCTCTGTAGACCCCTACCTATAGTCTCCATTGTAGTTCCTTTTTTCAGGTTACCAATTATATATCAAGGATCCTATAAGGTAACCCCAAAAAGCAGCTACAACGGAGACTATAGGTAGAGACAACGAAAACACATGGCTCGCAGAAACGTTCCGGTGACGAGTGGGGGCCTCCGACTCACCGACACTTGCTTGCATGGCGATTTGGGGGCCGGCCCGGCTGATGACAATGCTGAAGGTAGGAACGGATTAGAAGGTATTTCCTCCGATACCTCCGTCGCTGGCCTTGGCCACCCGATCCCCTCTCTGCCGAGCCTGTGGCATTGAAGCCTCCTTGAAGACCCCCGCAGCCGCAAACCCATTGGCGCCTACGTCCTCATTGAAGACCATGACAGTGTGCTTCTGATTCTTTGCATCCTCATCGTCATCTTCCTGAGCTAAACAGTTGTGCACAAATGGCTCGGTGTTGTCAGCCCCCGGCACGAAAGCCTTGTCACAAACCCAGAACATCAAATGACAGCAAAAAAGAACCTGACTCACCCTAAACCCTAAACCCTAAACCCTAAACCCGACACCTTTACCCTAAACCCTAAACCCCAACAGGTCGCGAGCCGCCGACCTTCAAACTGCTGAGCAGCAGGCCCTGAGCCCCAAAACCCCAAAAATGAATGCCTGACTCTTGAAACTCAAAACTACTTGCTACCTGGGCTCGGCATTCTTCATCCCAAAGCACAAAATGTCAAGATTACGCTGATTTTTGCCCCGAGGTTCCATGTGCTTTTAATTTTTTCGTATGTGCATTTGTCATGATACTACCACACTTGAGCCCCTTTAAAGCCATGAACCCTAAACAAAGCTCGGCAATGCATCAAAGTGACCCCTGCGGTGGTATCCGTCGCCATGCTCTTCGGGGTGTTATCGACCTCCAGCATCTGAGGCTTCGGCCGTCGGGATCTGAGGCTTCGGATTTCGGGATCTGAGGCTTTAGGGCCCCAAAAAAGCACATAAGCAAAAATTGGGATAGGGATATCCCATATAAACCACCTTATGATGAAGACCAATAAGGTAGGGATATCCCTATAAAATGCTTATGCTTATGTGCTTTTTGGGTCCCTGAGGCTTCGGATCTCGGGATCTGAGGCTGTGTCGAGTTCATGAGTTTAGTTTAGGGATTCAGCTGGAGGCCTCCGGCATGAGCCCTGTATCTGTAAGCCCGTCTGAGCCACGGCAAGCTGACCTTTGAGGGGTCCTGGTCGCGGCTCAGCTCGGATGAGACAGAGGGTAACCGCAGGTAAGGGTCCATGCAGCTTTATAGTATCAACTTTGGCATGAAAAGTGTTCCTTGAGAGGTTCGTATATAGTACTTTTAAGTGTACTTGTGCACCATGCAGATCGCAGATGGGGATAAGGTAAGCAGGCTCTGGTTGGCCACTTGCAACAAATTCTGAATCCTCCGATTCTCTGAAGCACGTTGTAGCCTAAACCCTCAACGGGTCAGGCAACTAATCTAGAGGCCTTACTAAGTAGAACAGGTATTTCAGGAACCCCCACAATAGTATAGGTAACTATTAAGGCCCCCATACTAAACCCCCCATCATACCCCTGATAGTAATCCTTATAGAGCCCTTTATAAGGAGCCGAAACCTATATTATAGTACCCTTATAGTAGCCCTTGTAGTAACCCTTATGGACCCTTTATAAGACACCTTTGAAAGGAACTCCCTTTATAAGGACCCGAAACCTATATTATAGTACCCTTATAGTAACTATTACTAAACCTAAGAGTAACCTAGGAATAAAAAGGGTGCCCTTTTTGGTTTAAAGGGGTTTATAAGGGAACCTAAGCCTCAAAAAAGGGAATAAGGGCCTACTCTGGGTCCTAGATTAAGGCCCCTTTGTTACCCCAAGGCCTCTGCTTCGGTCTTCGCCTCCTCATCGGGTGGAGCGCTGCACCAAGTGCACTCCCTCGGGCCCACTAGTTAGGGTCGTGGGTTTAGGGATTTGGATTTCCGGTTTAGGGCTTCGGGTTTAGGATTTCGGGTTTAGGTTTAGGATTTCGGGCTTAGGGTTTCGGGTTTGCCGTAGAGTGGCGCAAAGCGGAAGTATCTTGCGACAGTGTAATTTCGAGTGCATCGTCATCTGGCGATTGGCCGTTGGAGCCTGATTGTGGTGGCTCTGTCTTTTAACTCTACCACCCCACGCCATGGAAGGCCCCTATATAACAAGCAAACACACACACACACACGAACATCCGAACTCCTGTCGGCGACTCTGGCAGTCGGGAAAAGGGGTTACTTTTAAGGCTGTCGTTAGGGCTCGAAAAGGGCGCTATCAGGGTTCGAAAAGGCTACTGAATGGGTGTGGGTGTCTTACGTTCATGTCCTCGTGTAGTTTACACGCTGGCCTAAAGTACCTAAATCTATACTTTACATAAATTTAAATACATATAGGAATGCCTAAGTCTATACTTTACATAAACTAAATACATAAACACGGACCCTAGGATCCCTTCGGACAGGTTTAGGCCTTAGGACTTTCGGGGGCCTCAAAAGGTAGGATGCAGGTAGGTGGGATATTCCCAAATAAGAGTCCTTATATAAGGGATCCTTATAGTAAAAGCCAGAAAGTTGGAATATGATTATCCTAAACCCTTTATGGTAAATTATAGGGTATCCTCCCTGAAACCATATTCCAACTTTCTGGAGGCAGGGGACTTAGTAAGGATTCTTAAAGGGCTCCGTAAAGGGATCTATAGGGTTCCTTAAAGGGATCTATGGGGCTTAGGTAGGGTCTACTTGGAGGGGCAGGGGACTTAGCAAGTAAGTTGTAAGTAGAGTTGTAAGTACCCTAACTGGAGTTACCCCAATTACAACCCTACTTAAAACCTACTTACTAAGTCCCCTGCCCCTCCAAGCAGGGTTTAGGGCTTGGACTTAGGGCTTGCAGGGTATATAGTATATGGCGTAGATGTGTCTCGGGTTTAGGGTCTGCCGAAAGCTGCCTGGTTCAAAACCCCGAAGACCAAGTGCCCAAGTGAAGCTCCTGTAGACTGCCAAGCCCAGGGCTCTCTGCTTATGCTGGTTGACAGAACTGTGGAAAGAAGGGGCATTTGTCCCGAGATTGTTGGGCTCCTGAGAAGAAGAATGATGGGAATGAGACGCCCAACGCGAAAGGTACCTCCCCTCGGTATCAAAACCTACATCCAAAACATTGAAACGTGACCCGCAACCCTACGTTTTGGGGCGAGAAAGGCAAGTATACCCTGGCCAAGCTCCCCCACCCCACGGTATAGGTGAAGATCATGCTGCAGGTGATGACCACGAAGAGGAGCGGGTACACGATGATGCCAAACTTGGATTGCGGATGCAGCAGGTCTGCACCTCTACGATATCTCCCTACCCAACCCGCATCTCTCTTCCAGAGTTGTAACTACAGTATGCATCCCTCTGTACCCTGCATCTAGACCCCTTGCAGAAGCTTTCGGGATCCCCTCGCAAGACTTGGAAATTTTCGATCTGCAGGTCACGTTAGCTGTTGCGAGGGCCGCTACAAGAGCAAGACCCGGGCAAGCAGAGGTGAGGCTTTGAATTTGGGAGTTGAAGGGCCCTATATCCTATATACGTTTGAAAGAAATGCAACGCAACTGTTGGCTCCACCGGATTAAAGTGTCACGAGCGAAGTAAAGACTGATGCACACCGATCTCCCAGTTCAGAAAGTGCATAGCATAGGAGGTATAGGGTATATAGGGCTAGGGGATCAGAGCTTAGGGTACGGGATTGACGGTACCGTCCCGCGAACTTCGAACTCACTGAAGGTTTGGAGCTTATGGTTCAGTGTGGGTGTAGTAGCGGGTTAGGGTTCAAGGTTGCCTATTCTGAACTTAGAACCCTGGCAAAAATTATAATTTTAGCTGTTAGGGATTATAAAAACCAAAAATTAAGAAAATATTTCTAAGCACCCCTAAGTAAAGTGTTGCGGGCTTTGGGGCTCGGACCCTCTATGACGAGTTTTGAGATTCTAGGAGGACTTCGGGCTTTAAGAGTTTAGGATTTTTCTGGCAGTTGGCTGGGTCAAGTTTCTGAACTTCCTGGAGATTCAAACTAAGTTCTTTTTGGGGATTACCATATAGAGTTCTAAATATGAACCCCAAAAAGGAACTACTATGGGGCCTATGGGTAAACCCCAAACCTGTTTCATCCGGGGTCCCCAGCGAGCACGAAGCCTTGGATTTGCAACCTGCCGATAGCACATTCCCATGAGGACTTCTACAAGGGAATGAAGCAAGTTTTTGGGTTTAGGGTTTAAGGTTCAGGGTCTAGGGAAGCCTGCAAAAGCAGGGAAAGAGAGAAGATTCAGTTAGGGGCTTAGGGTGTAGGGTTAGGATGTCGGGCTAAGGGATAGTCTTGGGGGACAGGCGCACCAGAATCTTGGCTTTCCGGTATCTAGGGTTTAGGGAGCCGGGTTTCAGCTATCATGCTAAGGGAGTCGGGTTTCAGGTATCAGGTTCAGGGAGCTGGGGGGTTTGGTGTTTAGGGTAGGGGAGGTGTTAGGCTTTGGTCGAGGGTGCAAGGCTCGGGGCTGCGGCTCTAGGACATACTTAGACTTCACTTCTTGGAGGCCTTGATAAGTTGAGCCGGGTGTTGGGGGATGATCTACGAGAAGTCTCAGCGTTACCGGGAGCTGTAAGGAATGCTCTGGGTCAATGTTCAACCCTTACATTGTCTGCTACAGTCTTACAGGGTTCCTATTGAAACAACCGCTGCTGGGGGGATTCTGGCACAAAGGGTTTATGTACCTAACAGCGGGGGCCTTAATAATTTGGATGTGGGGTAGATTGAAACATAATAACAACATTCATAAGACGAAAAGGGGATCTTACCTAGTCATTCAAGCCACCCTGATACGCGGAGCCTAAGGGGTTCCTGCATAGTGATAAAGCGCCGCGATGAGCATTGAATCGTCAACGACAGTTGTGGTTTTGTGAATCCTCTGCGTCTCTGGAAAGAGCCCTAAACTCAACCCAACACTAAATCCTAAACTCTAAACCCAAAGCCCCTACACCCTAAAACCCTAAACCCTAAACCGCCAAAACCCAAAACCCGAAGCCCTAAACCCTCTGCCCGAATGACACGGCGACTCATTGGAGGTGTTGCTCCAACAGGACCAAGCCGAAGTCTCAAAGGAGCCCCGCACGGACGATGTTCAAACACCGCACCGCACGTGCAGCTGTGGAAAGAACCACTAAAGGGGCCTTAATTAATCATTAGAACAATGAGGGCTTTGGAGATGTATTGTATAATAAGCCTTAATCAATCATTAGATTGTATAGGGTTTTGGGGTATATTATGTAATAAGCCGTGCGGTTGGGCCCTGGCACCTTGCAACTATCTCTTTCGGTCAAAAGATGCAGGGCAGCTGCGCAGTCATCCGGCCGATCCGCTCGAGAAAACGACCGAGCTTGTTGTTGTGGAGGTACTCGGAGGTTCATGGGTTCCTTTAAGGGTCCCTTTAAAGGGGTCTATAGGGATTCTGTCAGGGTATAGGGTTTAGGGGTACTTGGAGGTTCATGGGTAGTTATTAAGTAGAGTTATAAGTCCCCTGATATGGGTTATTCATTCTAGTTACCCTTATTATATACCTAAACCCTATAAAACCCTAAACCCTATAAGCCCTAAACCCCTAAGCCGCTCAACTGCTTCACCGGAAGCAGAAAACTCTAACACATTTTAGGGGCTGTGTTTTGATTCTGACACCATGATCTTCAACCGACGAAAGATAACCAGATGGTCGGGATTTGAAGTTGGGGGTTTCCCGTTAGCCCACTACTAAGGCAAGATAGCGGCCTGATTTTTGGGAACTCTGAGGAATAGACTGTCAAGTTATTCAAGCAGCTAATTTCTGGCCTAAACCCTAAACCCCTAAAGCCCTAAACCCTAAACCCTAAACCCCTAAAGCCCTAAACCCTAAACCCTAAACCCCTAAAGCCCTAAACCCTTATGAGAGTGTGTCTAGCCATCTAATAAGCTATGGGAGGAGTCGGGACTCAGGACTCCCACGGGTTTAGGGTTGCGAGCTAAGGGGACTCACAATCGGGGCCTAGGGCTTTCGGGATCTACTACTGCCATGATTACGATTAGTATTACTCTCACGATTGTATGATTGTGGATCATTGCTGGTAATACTACTATTCGTATGGCATTGTATGATTGCTGTCAGGCCTAGGACTTCGATTGTTGTCCTTCATTAAGTTTTCATACTAAGACATGTTATGATCATGCTCGCGATTCTTGCAAATCGTATGTTAGCTACTTGTCTAAATCATGCACTCAGTCCCTACATTCCTCGTTCAGGGAGGTGCCTGTTGCAGGGCCGGGTTTAAGGGCAGGCAGGCATGCAGGCGGGCACCTCGACGGCTTCCAGAAGAAGAACGTGACGACGCAACGCCTCAGAAGGGTCTAAACAAGAGGGTGTTAGGGTTGAGGGCTTGAGGGTACAGAGTCTATAGAGCGGTCGGGGGGTGTGGATTCAAACCTCAGAACTCGACATCCGGCAGGTTCGAAGCCGCAAAAAACTTTCTGAAAAGAAGCGAAACGTTAGGGACAAGTTCAGGGACAACAGCAACTTCAGCTGACAGACTGTGCGCTACCAATACCAGATGACCAGTAGCACTGCAGCCATGCTAATAACTACTGCGATCCGATCTTGATACTTCTCTTCTCACCTGGCAAGGCGAGCACTCAGAGTGGTTTAACAGGGTAGCCGGTGAGCGACGGCTCGAAGATGCTCGCGGTCAGGATGCCGGGCTTACGGTTTAGTCGGGTTTCGGGTTTACAGTGCGTGGTGTTTAAGTCAAACGTTCCACTGTGAAGAAGCTACAGGGAAGTCTCATGAAGGCTGAACTAGCATGTACCAGGTACCATATAGTCTGCTATATAATCTGTTAGGACCATCCGTGTCATGGCTCAAACTCACGAGCACGGATCGGTGAAGGGTGTCTAGTCGTAAGGGTCCATGCAATTTGTATATACTGTGGTCTTAAAGTAGTCCCTATATGGCTACTTCAGGGCCAAAGTATAATACTGTTAGGGCACATGGTTGGCGAAGCTTACATAAGAAATTCGCTACGAAGACTGACATGGTTTGTGGACCTCACGACTAGTCCTAATGTAAAGACTGGAGACAGCCGCAAATCTAGGGTTTAGGGTAGTTTAGGGTAGGGTCCCCAAAAGACAAGGAACAACCTGTGCTAACACACACAAAATAAAAAACAAAAAAAAACATTGGGTCTCCATGCTCCACCAGCATCTTCGTGGCGCTCTTGGTGAAGCCAACAAGGCCCTCGATGAGTTGTTGGGTCGAGTTGGGGTTCTGGTGTTTAAGGTTTGGTCTTCTGACACTACCACAAACTGACTGCGACCATATGCGACTGCAGCCCAAGTAGTTGTTGAGGGAAGGATATTGCTAGCCATTGACATCGAACCGAAGCTTCTGGGTTGTTCTGGGCACCCCGGCTTCATATAGGGGCCGTAAATATGGTTGGAAAGGGTTGTGGGGTATATTATAGTACGATTGAGGTAAGGAGCCGTAATGAATTGCATTGGTGATTAACTCAGCATCTACACGAAATTTCTGATTGTGAAACCCCTTGAAGGCCTTGAGGCTAGTTGTGGAGTGGCCTGGGCCGAGGCAAAGCTGAGTTCTCAATGTATGTACTCTAGGTTTCGGGTTTAGGCACGAACTTGAGGTGGAATAGGGGATGAGGGTCCCAAGCCTCCAGCCGCCTGAAGTTACTCAGCGCTCTCATCGGGATACTTAAACACTAACCCCCCCCCCCCCCCCCCCTCGCCTTCCGGTTGGCCGGCCTAGTGTTTCACATCTGCGACCGTGAGAATATGACCCCAACCCCCAAATCCAAAAGGACCATTCTGAGAGCCCTCAACCCGCAAGGATCTTGGCTGAAGGATTTTCATGGGATGCTTAGAATTCTCAACCCGTCCCGAACCCATCGCAAAGCATTCGGCTCGGTGTGTAGCATGATTTGAATGAGGTTTTGGGGGTACGTTAAAATGTAACATAGTTCTGCTCAGGAGAGCCAAAGAATGGTACTGATTAGTACTCAGGCTTCTCCAACATGGTACCGGTATACTGTTTACTTGCACACTCTGCTGAAGTAGCAAGTAGCCAATTTGTGGTAGCATTCTGAGAGTTCGTAGAGTCCGCAAAGCCCGGCCCACGAAGTAGAACTCTACAAACCCTTCACCCTAAACTCTGATTCCCAATAAGCAAAACCCCTCATGTGCATACACATAATATATAAACAAATAAAATATAGAGAAATGAATATACGTATGTATATATATATATGTATTGACTGTATGTTACACACATATACTTTTCTGTCTGTGTCTGTGTGCAACATATATGTATGTATCTATAACTATATATATATTCACTGAGAAGCCGGAGGACCCCTCCGCTCCCCCAAACCTCAAAGCCCAAAGCGCTGCAACGACCACGAAAGAGGCTGACTGGGTTCTTGTTTAAGAGGTCTAACTGAAGTTACCATAATGCGGAAACCATCTTATTTACTATAGATCCCTACTCTGGCAACTTAAACCCCAAACCCTGATAGACCCCTTACGGGAACCCTTCTTAAACCCTAAGCCCTTATAGAACCTTTAAGGGAACCCTCAAAGAGTCCCTGACATTGTAACTTAAAATAAAATCCTTTACAGGAACCCAGCTGAGTGCCCCCACGCAGTCCAGAACCAGGATCGACAAGGTGCCCGGCTCAAGCATTTTCAGCCTCCCAGCGAGTTGGGGATTTAGGGTTTTAGGGGTTAGGGCTTTAGGATTCGGGGGTTTAGGGCTTGAGGGTTTAGGGTTTTAAGGTTTAGGGGTTCAGGGCTTTAGGGTTTAGGGTTTCAAGGTTTAGGGTTTGTTTGCTTGTTGTGTTGAATCCCCACAAATTAGTTCTGAGAGTTTAGGGTGTGGCCTTGCGGCTTGTAGGCTTGGAGGGTTCTGTGTTAAGACTTTTGCTTTTGGCTGGAGGGCTTGTTGGAACTACTGACTTGAAGGCATCAGGTGTAGGGTTTGCAGTTGAAGGTTACTGAGCCTGAAATAGAGATTGGGGATTGTAAGTGGCTCTGTCCTTCCGTCGTTGGCCTACACAAAAGCCATCAACAGTAAACCTTAAGTCCGAGACCCAAGCAGCTGCCGTTGAAGGGCTACTTGGTTTGGGGGCTAGCACGGATTGGAAATGCAGCCTTGAGAGTGCCAAATGACCCGACGGACCTTCCACTCATACAACATTGATTCTAAAAAAGCGCTGAGGCTTTAGACCCTTAGGAGGCTTGTCCCTGGAATAACTCCAAACCCGAATGCATCGAAGGCGAGGCTTGAGACGAGACGAAGCAACAGGACGTCGGGACAAGGTTCCCGATCAAAGCATGCTCCAGTGAACACTGCTCGTACTTGAGAGGGGGGCCCCTTCAGAAGAATGTGATCATGGAGCACCTTCGCTGACTCGTGCGCATCACGGTGTACCAGTACCTTGGCTGAAAGCTTGCATCAACACTTGAGCCAATATACTCAGGCCTGGTCGAATGAGGGTGACCTCAGGATAACAACATCGAGAAGAGAAGCCTGGCTTACACAACCAGCGCGCTGTGTGGCAGCTACTAAAGGTAAGAGGGCCCAAAACAAAGCATGCCAAAACCCAGGCCCTAGACGTAAACTACAAGTTCGACGCTTCAGGTTCGAAGAGCAGCCGGGTTGCCAGAAGTAGCCTCCGCCGACGCCGAAGACGAGGAACACCATGATCAGGAAGGTACCAGTGTAGGTGTGCATCATCCGCCTAGCTTAACGGACTTTCTTGTTAGGGTAGTCTTTTGGGGTATATGATTACTGTGTTCATCCGCCTAGCTGAACGGACTTTCTTGTTGAAGTAGTCTTTTGGGTATATGGTTACTGTATACATACACTAGGGAATAACCTTGCTAATGACTACATTTTCAAGCACAATCCTAAACCCTGCCTATAGTCTCCATTGTAGTTCCTTTTTTGGTTTAACCAATTATATATTAAGGACCCCATAAGGTAACCCCGAAAAGGAACTACAGTGGAGACTATAGGTAAACCTTAAGCTTGCACCATCCCCCTGGCATCTCGGGGTTGGAGCATCACTAGGATACCCAGTAACCTAAGAATAAAAAGGCCTCTCTTTTTGGTATTGGGTAACTTCATAAGGAACCTAGGACTACAAAAAGGGAATAAGGGTACTACTTGGCATCCTAGATTATGGTTCGGAGCTTGCGGCCTGGCATTTCTGGCCCTCGGCCCTGGGTGCATGCCCTTCTCCGCCCTCAAGACTGAAAAGGCCTTTGAGGTCTAGCATTCTGGCTTTCCTATACTGAACTTAGAACCCTAGCAAAAATTATAGTTTCAGCTGTTTCTTAGGGATTATAACAACCAAAAATTAAAAACTATTTCAAAGTACCCCTAAGTTCTGGCTCTTGATGTTTGGGACTCAGACGGGATTTGAGGTTCGGGGGTGGGGTCTGCTGGTATTCCCAGTTGCACTTCTGAGTTGTGACCTGTACTTTATTCAGGAGATACTGCCGGGAAACATATTGGTTCGCCAAATATGAACTACATCGATGCGTATGTGGACACTGCTTTGTTCAAGTAGCGTTGGTACTCTGGAGATTGTTCTGGTATACGAGCTTTCAACCCACTCACTCAGAAGAGCCATGCACAGGTGCTGTTCCCCTAATTTATAAACCCTAAACCCCTAAACCCTAAACAACCCTAAACCCTAAACCCCTAAACCCTCGACGGAAGACAGCTGCAGACTCCCTGCTGAGAGTAAACGGCTTAAGATCGGCAATGCAGAGTTCAGGGCATGTGGAGTGGGGAGGGGGGTTCTTAAACAGGGGTGCTGCAGCTTTGCTCTCATCCCTTCCAGGCCCCTATATGGGAGTTTCCAAAAATAGGGGACCGTAATATAGTACCCTAATATGTGGGATCCTTATGAAAGAGGACCCCAGAATAAGGTATCCAGTTACGGAAATATATATATATATATATATATATATATATATGCTATGTGTCACAATGTCTGGAGGCGAAGGAAACCGGATCCCTGTTCCAAGGATCGTAGACCCTGAAGTCCCAACTCGCCATTCTAAGAAGCCCTGCCGAAACCTAGGCCGAACCAAATAGTCGTTCGTTATCATGATTGGGTTTAGGGTTTAGGGTTTAGGGTTTATTATCACACATCACCAGAATAATCGGAGTACCCCGGCCTGATCAACTCCAGATTGTGCATCAAGTACAGGAACGGTACGACCTTGCCAAGGCCCTAAACCCTAAACCCTGAACCCTGCACCCTAAACTCTACACCCTAAATCCCAAACCCTAAACCCTAATCCCTAAACCCCAAACCCTAAACCCTAATCCGTAATCCCTAAACCCCAAACCCTAAACCCTAATCCGTAATCCCTAAATCCCAAGCCCTAAACCCTAATCCGTAATCCCTAAATCCCAAACCCTAATCCGTAATCCCTAAACCCTAAGCCCTGAACCTGCACAGGCGAGGGCCTTGAAGGCCTTGCATGGTTTGTGCTTAGGCTGTGAAGCCACAGTAGGACTTAAACGGCTCTTCAGCTTGCAGGGCATACATGATCTACGGAAAGCAGTATAGTGATGTAGCAATGTGTGGTAATACATGTATAAAGTGGATAAAGGTATAAGTATAGTGCGGTTGCAAGTTCACAGGTGTGACATCCCAATGGTTTCCCAGGAAGTGCCTTGAACTGTATCGAGCTTTCGGTTCAGCCCTATAAACCCTAAAGGGTTTTCTGGCTCAGGGTTGTCCCAAGTTACTAAACCCACCCCTAAACCCGAAACCACAAATATCCTAAACCCGAAGGCAGACAGACAATATCCTAAACACCGCAGCATATCCTGAACCGTGAAACATAACACATAAAACCCGAAGCCATAAACAAAACAAACATCGTAAACCCTAAGGCATAGAACATCTGAAACCCGAGACCACCAACATCTCCTAAACCCGACGCCATAAAACATCCTACACACCCGAAACCATAACACATCTTAAACCCGAAACCATAAATGGCCTAAACCCGAAACCATCCCACATCCGAAACCCGAAACCGTCAAACATCCTAAACCCGAAACCATTAAAAGCAAAAACATCTAAAACCCGAGACCATAAAATGTCCTAAACCCGAGACCATAAAACATCCTAAACGCTGAAGCATAAAACATCTAAAACCCGAGACCATGAAATGTCCTAAACCCGAAACCATAAAACATCCTAAACCCGAAACCATAAATTATCCTAAACCCTAAACCACAACATATTCTAAACCCGAAACTTCACAATATCCTAAACCCGAAACCATAAGATGCCCTGAACCCTCAATCGAAACTTCCGCCGGTCAACCCGGCCCTGCTGAGTAACTCTAGGGACTGAGGTAGAAACAGAGAGTCTTGGGCAAACATACTGTTGATGATATAAATCCTGCATTACCCATAATGGGGAATGTACCATAATTCCCATAGTTACGGTCCTTAAGGTAATGCAGGATTTATATCATCAACAGTATAATGGGGGCGTAACTAATCAAAAATAGGGCTTGGGGCTCCTTTCTAGTATGAGTTTTTGCAGGAGCCCAAATACGTGGTGTTGGTAAGCGTTTAGGCCTCTGAAGATACCCTATGAACCATGAACGGCTGAGGGCTTGAGGGCTTCGGGCTTACGTGAGTAGGGCTTAACGTTGAGGGACTAAGGCTTGGGGTTCAAGCTTTAGGGATAAGCTGCAAGTATCTACTAGCAGCTACAAGCGTAGTTACGCCGAATGATTGCTCCGTTTCTGATTATGGCGCCATTGTAGGTGAAGCTCAGGCCACCATTGCTCCACGTCAGATCTTTGGCCCCCCGGTATAGACTACAGTAAACCCCATAAAGTTGGAAACCGGATTAAGGCCAAGGAAACTGGAATTCCCCATACATTACTCTTCAGGATTGAGGCTATGGGGTTTCCAACTTTTGGGCTTCGACTGTACTGGCTGTTCACGACAGCCAAGTCCTCTGAATGTCATAGAAGCTCCTACCGTAGCCCTGCAAGAAACTCTAAAGAACCAGTCTATCAAAGGGGAAAAGGAGGGACCCTTAATGGGGACCCCTACCCTATAATGGGCTGTATAATGGGTATATAACAGCTATATTAAGGGTATATACCTAGGGTCCTTATTAAGGGTCCCTCCTTTTACCCTTGGAGTCGAGCCATCGCCATACTTCACCCACCAAACCATGCACGCTCTAGGGCGTAGAGTCAGCATCCTTACTAAAATAGATT
Source organism: Symbiodinium sp. CCMP2592 (assembly GCA_905221615.1). Lineage (NCBI taxonomy): Eukaryota > Dinophyceae > Suessiales > Symbiodiniaceae > Symbiodinium > Symbiodinium sp. CCMP2592. The sequence continues at coordinate 106,205 of CAJNDT010000003.1, forward strand.
TCCATATGCCAGATTAACTCAGCCGTTTCACCCCTGAACCCTCAACCCTTAGCAACCAACAACATTGAACCAAACACCCAAACTCTGAACAAAATGAACCCTGACAGCCGCCTCTTTGATGGGGGCATGGTGGCAGGGGATCTCTTTGCGCAGGCGCGGGAAGTCGGTCTGGCGCAGTGAGATTTGCAGCACGGCGTCTGGTTCGGCATCTATGCAACACCATGATTGGAAAGAAGGCATGCATTTGCTGACTCACGGGGTTTATGGACTATGGATTATGGCTTAGGCTGGCTTTGGACTATGGATTATGGCTTAGGCTGGCTTTGTGTAAGAGGTTGCTATGAGTTTGCTGTCAGCAGTTCGAAACCATGGCTTGTCGCTCTAACCCCTGAACCCTAAACGCCTAAACCGTCAGTTTCCGAGTTCTTGTCTTTTTTGCCGACCCTACTTTCAGGTCCATGGGTGGTTCTAAGGCGGGGTTATAAGTATAGGGTAACTGTAATTATAACCCATCTCAGGGGACTTATAACTCTTCTTGTAACTACCCATGAACCTCCAAGTAGACCCTAAACCCTGCAAACTCTATACCCTGATAGAATCCCTATAGATCCACTTAAAGGGACCCTTAAAGGAACCCTAAGCCCGGGCGCCTCCTTCACACCATCCTTCTTCGCCTGCTTTACGAAGTCCTCACTGCCGCTTAGCTCTTTTGAGATTTTAGTCTAGGGTTTCGGGCTTTAGTTAGGGTTTAGGGCTTTAGTTAGGGTTTCGGGCTTTAGGTTTAGGACTTTCGTTAGGGTTTAGGGCTTTAGGTTTAGGGTTTAGGGCTTTAGTTAGGGTTTCGGGCTTTAGTTAGGGTTTAGGGCTTTAGTTAGGGTTTCGGGCTTTAGTTTGGGTTTCGGGCTTTAGTTAGGGTTTAGGGCTTTAGTTAGGGTTTCGGGCTTTAGGTTTAGGACTTTCGTTAGGGTTTAGGGCTTTAGGTTTAGGGTTTAGGGCTTTAGTTAGGGTTTAGGGCTTTGGTTAGGGTTTAGGGCTTTAGTTAGGGTTTCGGGCTTTAGTTAGGGATTCGGGCTTTAGTTTGGGTTTAGGGCTTTAGTTAGGGTTTAGGGCTTTAGTTAGGGTTTCGGGCTTTAGGTTTAGGACTTTCGTTAGGGTTTAGGGCTTTAGGTTTAGGGTTTAGCGCTTTAGTTAGGGTTTCGGGCTTTAGTTAGGGATTCGGGCTTTAGTTTGGGTTTAGGGCTTTAGTTAGGGTTTAGGGCTTTAGTTAGGGTTTCGGGCTTTAGGTTTAGGACTTTCGTTAGGGTTTAGGGCTTTAGGTTTAGGGTTTAGGGCTTTAGTTAGGGTTTCGGGCTTTAGTTAGGGTTTAGGGCTTTAGTTAAGGTTTCGGGCTTTAGTTAGGGATTCGGGCTTTAGTTTGGGTTTAGGGCTTTAGTTAGGGTTTAGGGCTTTAGTTAGGGTTTCGGGCTTTAGGTTTAGGACTTTCGTTAGGGTTTAGGGCTTTAGGTTTAGGGTTTAGGGCTTTAGTTAGGGTTTAGGGCTTTAGGTTTAGGACTTTCGTTAGGGTTTAGGGCTTTAGGTTTAGGCCGTAGGGCTTTAGGGCTTCGGGTTTAGGGCTTTAGGTAGGGTTTAGGGCTCTAGTTAGGGTTTAGGGCTTTAGGGCTTTAGGTTTAGGCCTTTAGTTTGGGTTTAAGGCTTTAGGTTCAGGACGTAGGGCTTTAGGGCTTCGGGTTTAGGGCTTTAGTTAGGGTTTAGGGATTTAGTTAGGGTTTAGGGCTTTAGGTTTAGGCCTTTAGTTAGGGTTTTGGGCTTTAGGTTCAGGACGTAGGGCTTTAGGGCTTCGGGTTTAAGGCTTTAGGTTTAGGACGTAGGGCTTTAGGGCTTCGGGTTTAGGGCCTTAGTCAGGGTTTAGGGCTTTAGTTGGGGTTTAGGGCTTTATGGGGTTTAGGGCTTTAGGTTTAGGACGTAGGGCTTTAGGGCTTCGGGTTCAGGGGTTTAGTTAGGGTTTAGGGTTTCAGGTTTAGGGCTTTAGGGTTTTAGGTTTAGGGCTTTAGGTTCAGGACGTAGGGCTTTAGGGCTTCGGGTTTAAGGCTTTAGTTAGGGTTTAGGGCTTTAGGGTCTCAGTCACAATGTGGAAAGCCTTGTAGACTCTGTCCTCACTCGGGTGGCCTAGAGGCAGAAGCCCTAGCAACTAAACTACAGTTTTGGGGTACCGTAAATGATAATTACCTATACAGGGGCTGAGAAGGAACACCAGCACCAAGCAAGCCACAGTGCGGCCTCCCACTGGTGGTCGGTCCATTCTATCACGACAATCACGGAGCCACCGTCCTTCGTCGGGTTGAGAGTTTCCGGCTCGGGAGTTGCGGTTTAAGGCACATCGGGCTTAGGGTTTAGGGACTAGGGTACCCAGTGATGTAGAGATAGCTAGAAGGTACTGGGATACGCTACGAGTATACTATAACCACACAAAGCATGCTTAAATAAAATTCCAGGCACTAGTCACTAGTGCTTCTAAATTACCAGCTTTGGGTGCATGCTTCAAGGTTCTTCTGGTCATCGGGACTTACACACGGTTTTCGCATGGTTGACGGCGACCTCCTTCGCATGGTTGACAACGACCTCCTACTGTACCCTGTACCCTGTGCCATCGAAAAGTGAGCACGATGCCAAACCCTAACCGTAACACCAAAAGCCTGACCATCATATGATACTGTTTCAGGCTTCTACGATGCAGTGTGCTTTCTGGGCAAGGGGCTTGAGACATCTGTTCTACCAGCCTTCAATTCATCCTTGCGACAACGTATCAGAGAACGCCAAAGTCTCGCAGGCAAATCTGGTCCAGCTGCGCATGAACGATGCCGGCTCAGTTGATCGTTTCGAGGTATACCGTGTGCAATGCTCCAAACAGGTAGTTCCCTCTGGGTGAACTGAAGGTTTGAAACAGACTGAGAAGGATATGGACGTACATTCGGCATCTCAATTCCAACACGGTTGCATCGTGACCCCGACCGCACATGCCGAGACACCTCTGCGTTTCAGGGCGTCGGACTGATGAACGGCTTCGGGCTTCGGGCAACTGTAAGGACTTCAAGCACAAGTACTCCTTGCCTGTGCCTTGTTCTGAACGATTCGCGTGGGCGAGTGCTGCCGTGTCCTGGACGATTGGTGTGTGGTCCGTAGTGGACGACGACGCACTACCTCACAGGCCCTTCTTGAATTCGAGCCTGGCTTCGCTTTCCCTTGATCGTGTTCTGCATGCCCACAGGAGGACTTCAGCGGAGTGGACCAGCAAAACGACATCATGTTTGGGCCACAGTGCCCCCACATGGCCGTCATCATGATCAGTCTCTGTTGAGCTGTCAGCCCTGCACGCTAAACACCAATGGCCCTAAGTAATCAGAGCGAGCATAGCTCTGCTTATTCTTCAAGCTGGCGAAGATGATGTCCTTGGCCCCAAGGCTAAACCGTTTACTTCGATGGTAGGATGATGATGATCGATGATGGTGATGATGATGATGATGAAGATGAAGATGAAGATGATGAATATGATGATGATGGTGATGATGATGATGATGATGATGGTGAAGATGATGATGATGATGATGAGGATGAGTTCATGTGTATGTATAAGTATTCGTATGTGTATATGTGCATGCATTTATACATATATGTAAATATTATAGGTATGTATTTGTGTATACATACATACATACATACATACATATATATATATATATATATATACATACATTATGTATCTGCACTGTGTACTTGTTATGTATAAACTCCAAGAGGAGAAAGGCTTCCTGCTCGGCTACTCAGGAGAGCCCGCTTGTATTTCTGCGACTCGGATGCCTGGATCTGTCTTATCAGTACAGCCGTACAGCATATTTTGGGGATTCCTGGATCTGTCTTGGATGGCACGGTGGGGTCCAGCTAGAAGGCCATGCTCTGCCCCTCGTTTAGTTCAGAGCTTAGGGTATTAGCCATGCAGGTACCCTCAACAAAAGGGGCAGGTCATGATACTCCAGGTAAGGCCCGGAAGCCCCGAGCCCTAAGTCCTTATACTATACCGTACAAGCCCTCTTTAGCTTATTACGGCCTCTGCATGAAACCAAAACCTCAAATCCTGAAGCCCTAAACCCCAAATACTGAACCCTAAACCCTAAATCCCAAATCCTAAACCTCAAATCCTAAACCCTAAACCCCAAATCCTCAACCCTGAAAGGGTTGAGGAATCTTGGCGCCTTCGGCCCCTCGTCCTTCTTCCTTGGCTGCTTGCGGAATTCTCGGTCCACGGCTCTCTGGGGAAGTAACAGGGTTTAGGGTTTAGAGTTTAGGGTTTTCAGGTTCAGAGGTTTAGGGTTTAGGGGTTCAGGGGTTTAGGGTTTAGAATAATCTGCTTTCAAGCTTCGGGTTAATGTAGGAACCTTGGGCCTTTATTAGGGTTCTTTTAAAGGGGTATAAGGGTTACTATACGAAATCTAGAATAAGGGTACTATAATCATGTAGGAGCCTGAATAAGAAACCTTGGGCCTTTGTTGGGGTTCCTTATACGAATCCTAATCCTTTGGGGTTATAGGCCTTAGAGCCACGGTTTCCTAATCAGGTTCCTACATTACCGTTTAGGGTCAAGTTTAGGGTTGAGGGTTTAGGGGGTCGTGGGGTGGGTCTATTCGAGACTCACTTCTGGTGATCAAGCATGCAGACCTCTGCGTGCGCGCTAAACGCTGAAAAAATCAGGGAGGCTTCCTGTTTCGACCCTCTGACGCCTTCGAAAGGCCTCCCCTCAACTTCGCAGCCAGCCTAATCTAAATTTTGAGCCTTGCACTCCGAAAGCCAAGCACAACCCACCCCGTTGTCACAGTTGTCACACTCCCAGCAAAGCAGGAAATCAAACTGCAGCGTTTATGACGGTGCCGGGCTGAGTGTTAGGACGGGTTGGGTTCAAACCGAAGGCCACAAATGCTCCTGTCAATCCCAGCGGCTTTTTGTCCTTGTCGTCTTCATCATCCTGGTTGCCCAGGAAGTAGGCAGGGGGGCTCGGGTAGGGGAACGCGGAAAACAAGACTCGAGGGAGTTTGGGGTTCAGGGTTTCTAAGTGATTGGGTCTGCTGTTGACGGCGGCAAAGGTCCTGCACTGCAATAGGCTGCAATGGCATTAGCAGCTGTTAATTTCCAGCGCGAACTGTATCGATTTGTCCTTTTTGAAACCTTGCTGACATGAGGGCGACGACAACTAGCATGTGTAATATAGGGGCCTTAACAATTACAATATGGATTTGGGGTCCATTAGACTATACTGTTAATCAGGAGCCCCCAAAATAGTGTAGGTAATTATTAAGGCTCCTGCATGTGCAGCATGTCCCCCGAACCATTTCGTACCGGCCTCGCAACCAAAGCTCCACAAGACACGACAGCTTGGAAACCTCCGAGCTCACCCAGCAGCAAAACAGCCCTGCACCCACTCCCTTACTCTAATACACAACAATATACTCTGATAATTATACTAATTATACTACTATATATATACTATAATATAATCTCATACACCATAATCATGTTGAATATACTACGATCTACGATAATCTGGCGGCCGGCTCTCCTCACCCAATCGCCGGAAGAACTCCACATCTCCCGAGACATCTCCTGCGCGGAGAAACGGTGATATAGTGGCCCAAATGGTAAGAAAACAGGGTTCGGAGCGGTTTAGGGTTTAGGGATTGGGGGGTTCGGAATATAGTCCAAGGTATATGCGAAAAAAACTGCAAGGAGGCCCTAAGCAACAATGCAGGCAAATCCTCTGGTTCCTTTTGCTAGTTTGGGCTTGGTTTTGGAGTAGGTTTAAGGGGTTTATGCGTCAGAGGCCCTCACACTAGGAGAAAAGCTTGTGAGCTTTAGGAGTACCTCCCAACCCAAACCCGAAGGCAAAGTAAACCATTGAAATAACCAGAAGTCGCAAGCTACGGCCGATCGACGGCTCAGTCTGCCAGTAGATCACAACGCAAAAACGGAATTCTTCCACACGCCTAGAAATTTAGGATGTAGACTTTAGGCTCTGCAGCTTAACTCAAACGATGATCGAGCTTCTGGATTGTTGATTTGCATTCTCCCAAACCTCTTACCCTAAACCCCAAACCCCTTAAGAGCAACCTCTGTAACCCCTATAACCCCATAATCCCTGTAAGCCCTGTGACCTCTATAAGCCCTGTAGACCCTCACCCGGGGATGGAGAGCAGACCGCGGAGCTCAGGGTTCAGAGCTTCGAGTCCGACAACCCAGGGGCAATTGGAGGCTCAACTATCCCTGTGTATGTATCAGAATATACATATTATCAAGATCAAGATATATGTATGTGTATATATGTATACACGTGTATATATATATATATATATGTATATATGTATATGTATGCATTTGTATCATATGCACCAAAGACTAATCATGTAGTTCATTGCACGGTTCTTCTTCTAAACGCCACTATACTTTCATTCGGCTGCTTTCGAATCTCTCATGGACTTGCTTGCAGCCGATCGAATGGCTCTGAGTAGGTCAGGCCCAGGGCCCAGGATTTGGGCGCTAGTAACTCTAGTCTAGAAGGCATAGAGGCCTGAGTGACTAGAATGGGGTGCTGAGGTTCATTGAGATTATATGGTAACCGGAAAAGGGGCTACAAAGGGGTTGCGGCGACTGAACATTCCGACCTCTACACCATCCACATGTGAAGCTTCAAACCTTCGGAGTTCAGGATTGTACCACTGGGCTTTCAAGAAACCAAGGAGAAAGTATGAACTGTGGTTCAAGTAAGAACAAGTATTGAAGTATGGTACCCCAAAGCTCAGACCAGCAAGGCATCAACTTGATCGAGGAGAGCACAGCCTCTGCAAGAACTGAGACACGAACTTCACACTCTGGTTTAGGGTTGTGGTTGTCGATTAGGGTTGAAGGCTTCTCCTCGAAGATTGTGGAGAACTGGGGTGATGGTGGAGAACACGTTTACAGCCGCACACTTTGGGCGGATCCCACATTCGGTTGTTGCGGACTTACAGGGTCGCGGTCCCGTGCCATTTTGAGCTTCACGCAGTTTTGCTGCATCCGAGCTGCGAAACGCGATGGCTCGTTGCAGGAACCCCTTCTGTCAATGAATTTGGTCTGCGAAATGCCCCGAGAAATTCAGGAGTGCTGTGGCGAGCTTCTAAGTTAGCCGTGTAGTAAAGTTACTGAATGCAGTACGCACTTATTCAAGCCAGACCTTGTGCCACATGGAGATTGGTGCCGAATGCATTCAACATGCAAGAAAGGAACTGAATCTTAACCTATGCAGCTAACTTGACAACCCACAGGCCAAAGTACAAACAGGGGCAAGGCAATTGTACTTTGTCACAGGTATTTATTTACTTGAACAACCATGACAACTTGTTATACTCAGGGCGAGTTGCCATTTGCCAAAACAAGCCCTAAACCCTAAACGAAACTCAGGCCGCTGTTGAAGCCGTATCCACACCATGACCCCCATTCCGTGTGAAGGGAGATGGGGAGGTCAAACGTACGTGGGGCCTTAAAATAATTAGGAATAGGGTTTGGGGGCCCACTATGCTAGAATTATAATAAGGAGCCCCCGCCAAAATAGTGTAGTGTAGGTAGTTATTTAAGCCCTTATACTGATACTATATTCCAAGTTTACAACTATACCGTTCGTCCAGGCAGGTTTTCGGGGCTACAGGGAAGGAGCTTCCTTCGCAGACCCTCTTGGGCACTTGGAAAGCGACAATCGGCGACTGGTCTTGAGTTTGCCCCGAAGGGACGGAGAATCATGAAGCAAAGCGCCTCTGAAGGTTCGATGTTCCCCTAAACCCACTTTTGCGGTTTGAGTCCCAGCACGAAAACTCAAGACGCCTGTCTGGCAGTGAAAGGCAGGACCTGGCCCTAAGATAGGGGCCTTGATGATTAGACTTAAGTTTAGGGTTGATGGTTTAGGGAAGTTTGGGGTTGATGGTTGAGGGAAGTTTAGGGTTGATGGTTTACGGAAGTTTAGGGTTGATGGTTTAGGGAAGTTTAGGGTTGATGGTTTAGGGAAGTTTAGCGTTGATGGTTCAGGGAAGTTTGGGGTTGATGGTTTAGGGAAGTTTAGGGTTGATGGTTTAGGGAAGTTTAGCGTTGATGGTTGAGGGAAGTTTAGGGTTTAGGGTTTTGGAGTATGTTCTACTATAACTCGATTTATAAGGAGCCCTTTAATCGCATTGGGCACCTCATTCCTCGGGGTCCTTCTTGAAATTGCAGTGTAAAGTATACCCAAACACTACCCTCGTAAGCAAGGCCCTCTACTACTAATTCTCTGGTAGCAGTTTTAGGTACGGCGATGGAAGAGAGAGCTGTACTGTAGCTAAAACTCGTTTACAGTAACAGCTACCACAGCAGAAACCGACAATACCGAATGAGTATCTAGGTTGGCCCTTTAAGGCCTCTGATAAATTTTCGTAAACAGTGTCCTAGTAAGCCCAATAAGGGAAAAATAAAATGTCCCAAAGGCCTACCTAGGTATAACACGACAGATAGACAGTCCGGCAGAACAAAACTAAACTTGGCCGTGCCTCACCTGAGACCTTGAAATCTGTCTTCCAGCTTGCTAGACCAGGTCAGAACACCATTGCATAGTGTCTGTACGGAACCATGCAGCTTAAACCCGGCAGCACCATCAGAATCAGCGACAACACCACGTCCCAACAACTCTGTTTTCTGATTTAAGGTAACTACCTTCAACTGGGATATATACTTCGCAGCTGTAGCTACAAAAAGTTGGAGTCGTGCAACTGACGGACAAACTCGACATAGCTTTAAGTCTCCTAAACTATCTTGAAAGTTCAAGGCTTCGGGCTTCATGTGGGAACCTGATTCAGAAACCATGGGCCCTTCTCAGGATTCCTTATTTATATGAATCTTACTATTTTGGGGTTGGAGGGCCAGGGTTTCTGAATCAGGTTCCTACATTAGGGTTTAGCGTTTAGGCTTCAGGCTCAGAGCACTGAAGATGCTAACAGTCGGGCTTTGGGCCAGGTTCAGTCTCCAGCACATGATCAAACGGCTCCGGGGCAGGAGGGGCTGCCTCTGTAACCTGCAGCGGAGGTGGGTGCTTCGCGGCTGAAGCTGGGCTTTAAAGTTGCCAGGTGAAGTTGCCAGGGAGAGAAATGTATAGAATTTCATGTCATACTGGTCCCCTTTCAGTAACAAGTCCCCAGCAAAGCATTAAAGTATGGTCAGTATGGTACTCTAATGCCCAGCAAGTGACGTTGTAAGGGCTTTGAGCAGATAAACTAGTTACTAGTTACGTGCACTGCTGCTAGCACCAGGCTCTAATCACCTGCGTTGTCGTAGCAGTACAAATAGGACCGTGCAGTGTACCGGATGTGTCTGCTCCAAGTCTCTTGGTCATTGCTGTTAGCATGAACGCTTGTTGTTTCTGTTGTGGTGATGCCTCTAGTACGATGATGATGACGGCAATGACGATGATCTCCGTCTACTCATTTCAATCACCATCAGCAGCTTCAACTTCATTTATCACCGTCAACAACACCATCACCCTCTTCTGGCAGCACTGCTTACTGCGTGGTTCCCAGACATGTGCTAGCGTACAACACCGACATTCCGAGTCTATCGCTGTTTACCATAAATGATATAGGGGCCTTAAAAATAAGAATAAGGTTCGGGCCCCATTATACTATAAATGCAAACAAGAAAAATAAGACTAAAGATTAGAGGAACCACCACAATAATGGTGGCAATCATTTAAGCGCCCGCATTACCATGACTACCCGGTTTTCCTCGCACCAGTGCTCGTCGGTATCAGTGTAATTTCCGCTTGCTACGGGGTCTCGCGCTACGGGTGGACAAGAGGCCGTAGCTCCTGGTGTGATGCTGATCTACGATCGTAGGGTCAAGGGTCAGGCCAAGCAAGCACACGGACTTCTCAAAACCTCAACCCTAAACCCTAGCAAGCACATGACGTCTGCCATGGTCCTTCCTGCGAGCACAGACAGTGCTAGAGTTCAGGTGCTGCCCCTGCGCTACCTGCCTGTGGGCCAGAGCATGCCTTGCCCTATTTCGTGGACAAATTCACACAAATGGCTTGGCATCTCTTGGAATGACAATGCTGATTTTGCCTTCCACGCTCGCAGGGCGTGTGGCATGTGCAGCGGCACTGTGCAAGCTCTGTGTGGCCTGCTACGTTCCGGGCACATCCCTCTTGCCGTTGCGTGCATCATTTTCGACACGAAGGTAGAAGCTGCCCTCAGGTTTGGCCGCTGGCTCTGGGGCACCCAAAGCGAAGCAGTCGCTGTGCTCTCTGATGCATACGCGTCTTGGGCACGGCTACTGCTGGGCACAAGCCGCTGGAGGTCCGCAGAAGTCTGCAGGGCAGAATTGGGCTGGAAGCTGTGCACACATGGTAAAGTTGTCATCGAGGTCGCTTCCGTTAGGCACTCGTTGTGGTTGCAGAATCAAGACACTCTTGCAGGGGCGTGTTTCTCAGCTGCTCATTTGCTTGAGTCCATTAATTGGGCAAAGACCTCCCTCATACTTTTGGAGGAATGGACAGTCTTAGACTGGCCGGTGTGGTCCACTTGCAGACGCAGCCATGGCACGTACTCGGCGTATGTGAAAGATGTGGTTTTCCAGGTATCTCTGGCCAGGTGGAAGATGCAGGTGGCGAAACACGTGGTGCCTCTCAGGTACCTTTCTGTCGCTCAAGAGCCATCTTCTCAGGTACAGGATGCTTTCCGCCTGCAGCTCCCTTGGGGGACCCTGGTGGGGCACCGAGACCTGCTGCTCTTGCGTTGCGGCTTCATCATGCTAGGACACCTTGATTTCAAGCCATCCAGAGCGTCCGTTCGCCACTGCATCTTCTGCAACAAGAGGTACACCAGCATCTATGCACATGTGATCGGCAGATGTGAGCAAGTTCCGGCACGAAGGCCTTGCAGCAACCTTGAAGATCTTGCTGTACTGCCCAGTGACCCGCGGTTCGCGGACATCGTGGCTTTCGCAAGGGCCGTATGCGAAGGTGCGCGCCAATTCTGGCGACGGCACGGGCATCCTGCAGAGGCATGAAAACCTGAGTGCTTGAGACAGGAGGCCCTCAGAGGCATTAAGCGCTGCTGCGGTAGTTGCTTCGGCTTTCTGGGGGTCGGGGCACCTGTCGGTGCAAGCACCCAAGGCTCTTTCCCCCCCCTCATCTCTTTGCCCTGAGATGTCACACTTGTGTCTTTCAACCAACCAACCAACCAACCTAAACCCTAAACCCTGCCGCAAGTTGGGATTCGGGGCTGCTCTCTCTCGCGCCCTTCAGGGCCCCCATGCCCCAAACCCGTGAATCCTAAACCCAAACCCCAGCCCCAAAAGTCCTAACCCCAAGTCCTAAACCCTAAACCCCAAAGCCCTAAACCCCAAACCCCAACCCCAAAAGTCCTAACCCCCCTTGAAGCCTTACAGATCCTCGCCACTTCGACGGCACCCCGGCCTCCACGGTACTTTGCAGCCTCGGCGCAAACCAGGAAACCACCAAACAAGGTAAAATTAGGGGCCTTAATCATCAGAATAGGGCTTCGGGGCCGATTATGCTATAGTTACTATAGTTATAAGAAGGAAGTCCCAAAATAGTACTGGTAGTTCTTTAGGCCCCTATCTTAAAATTGAACTTAAGATTGACTTTTAATGGAGAACCTTAAGGCGATACTTAATAAAAGGGGCATTCTGCGAGAGTTCCTTTCAAGGCTTCGGGTTTTAACGGTTCAGGGGTTTAGGGGTTCATGGCTTTGGGGGGTTCATGGTTTTGGGGTTTTGGGGATAGAGAGTCGGATTCAGAGTTGAGCGGAGTTTGAAGGGTGAGGTTCAATTTGATGATGGGTCAGCAGGGTATAGTGGAGGTTAGGGGTGCTTCACCTAAGTGGGTAAGGCTTGAAACGCTTCCGAAGGTCTAGTGATCCGGACTTCGGCTGCGTAGAGGAGGTCTAGTTGGCAATGAGAGCGTGGAGGAAAGCTGAGCGCTTGATTTTCAAGAGACGAGGGGGGCGTGAAGATCTTCAGGATATTTGCATCTTGAGCACAATTCTAAGTCACCTTCAAGCCTGAGAAAAGCCGACACTTGCAAACACTACATCCCAAAACCTTATACACGAATCTAGAACAGTAGATCGAGCTTGCATATATCATATCCTTCGTTCTAGTTTACAGCTCCAGGGAACATGGGTCCCTATCTTCAGAAAGTCGGAAGTTGCCAAGCTGATAGCTTGAAAAGCTCCAACCATGTCGGCTCAATCGAACACCTTCATCCAACGAGCATGAATCGGGCGAGTGATGGTACAAGTACTAGGTACTCGTGGTAGTACAGTGCAATCCAGTACAATACACCAGAGAGTTGCTACAACTGCTGCCTAAACCCTAAAACCTAAACCCTGGAACGAAACTGCTCAAAACCCTAAAACCCTAAAACCCTGATTAATTATACTCTAAAACCCTAAAACCCTAAACTCTAAACCCTATAATGGTTCAAACCCTAAAACCCTGAACCCCCCAAAACGCCCCCAAAGCTGGGCTCCGCTCCTGTCCGGGCTTCTGTAGAAGGCCCGTCGGCCAAGGAAAAAGCCGGCTGCCGCCCCCGTAGCAGCGCCCGCCGAAGCTCCTCCGAAAGGGATTCGGGTCTTTAGGGTCTTAGGGTTTTTGCGTTTAAGGGTTTAGGTTTAAGGTATAGGGCTTTAGGGTGTTAGGGTTTTTGCGCTTTAGGGTTTAGGTTTAAGGTATAGGGCTTTAGGGTTTTAGGGTTTAGGGTTTTAGGCTTTAGGGCTTTAGTAGGGTTTAGGATTTTAGGGTTTAGGGCTTCAGGGATTTAGGGTTTAGGGTTTTAGGTTTTTAGCTTCGGGTTTAGGGTTTTCGGATTTTAGGGCTTTAGGGTTTTCGGATTAAGAATCTTTGGGGAAATTCTTTGTGGGCGTAGGGTGTTAGGGTTTAGGGAATGGAGCCATGTAAAGCCCTTCTTGGGTTTCGGGCTTGGGCTTTAGGGCTTAGGGTTTTGGGCTTTAGGACTTTGCTTTCCGTTGAAAACACGATTGATCCCTGGCATCCCAGAACTGGCTGAATGTGTGAACTTTCTCATTTGCACTTTTGGGTTTAGGGTTTAGGCGCTTTTGGGGGGAAGCATCATTTCCGGCTGCTCATGGTACAAGACACCTTCCCGAAGGGTCTACTATAGACAAGACAACTCTACCTTGGGTACAGCCCCCCCATAGTAACAGTCTATAATATATTTTGAATTTATCCAACTGTTACTGTACTGACTAGGGGCAGTACCCAAACTCTACCTTTGCTGTTCCACTGCTTGGCTGCCTCAGTCTGCATGCTGCAGGCTTGGAGTGGTTCAGGCTCGGAGCTTTGCGGCTTAAGCATGGTGGGTTTTGGGGAGGTACCATGCCATACTCGGCGCAGCTGTGTTCACTATGTATTCATCTTTCCTTCAGCTTTCTCATTTACCTTCTGTCCACCTTTTACCCACCTTTATTTGCGGCTTGAAACCCCTAAATCGCCTCTTGCGAGAACGCCCGGATCACATTTTATTCACCTGTCGATGTACCCCTAGCTAGTTTAGGGTTTAAGGCTTTTCCCGAGAATGCAAGGGATAAGTTATCGGGATACTCTGGCTTACTGCACGAAGTCAAGGCTTCAGGTATGCAGGCAGTACCACGAAGCCCCATTCACCGCATCCGAAATCCTCAGGCCATAGAACACGGTACTTTCAAGACCCTATACAATCTGCAGATCCCTAAACCCTAAACCCCTAATCCCTTAACCCTAAACCCCTGTAATCCCTAGACCCTAAACCCCTGTAATCCCTTAACCCTAAACCCCTGTAAACCCTAGACCCTAAAGCCCTGTAATCCCTAGACTCTAAACCCCTGTAATCCCTTAACCCTAAACCCCTGTAAACCCTAGACCCTAGACCCCTGTAATCCCTTAACCCTAAACCCCTGTAATCCCTTAACCCCAAACCCCTGTAAACCCTAGACCCAAGGCCCCTATAAACCCAAAAAGCTCCTTCACCCGAAACTTTAAATTGATGCGGGCCTGCGGCTAGGGAGCCGTTTCTTACATCTGACCAAAGGTCACGGAAGGGGCCCGTGTATTCATGTATAGTGTTGTAAACCTGATTAAGAACCTCTGGGCCTATGACCCCCCAAAATAGTAGGATTCATATTAGGAACCCTAAGAAAGGCCCAGGGTTTCTTCATCAGGCTCCTACATGAGCTTTTACTTCGGCCTTGCAGCGGTTCTCGTATAGCTTCCCACAAGCTATCCTATGATAAAGATCCTACAATTCAGGGTTCCCTATTGGGGTTCCCTGGTTGCAGAAACTCCCAGGTAATTAACCCTATCCCTCCAAGGACCTCATAGTTAGGGCCCCAGACCCCTTAAGGACCCCATAATAAAGTCCCTTCAGGCATAGGGTTTAAGAACATGAAGACGGTATTCCGACTTGCTGACTTCTGCTGTACAGTTTTCGCCTAACAAGCCTGAGACATCCTTACCCTAAGGGTCCCTGCACCATATGGGAGTTTCCGAAAACTAGGGGTACCTTACTTTGGGGTCCTTATAATCAGGATCCTACTATTTAGGGTACTGTATTAGGGTCCCCTGTTTTCGGAAACTCCCATATAGTTATATACGTTATATAGTATACACATCTTCCGCAAAGTTATTTTAGGCAGAACTCTAGAGATGTCCGGAACAATCCTGCTCAATCGATGGTGCAAGTTGCTCGAGTTTGCTGTAGACTTTGGGGACTGCTGACCCCGTAGAGTAGGACTCCGGCTCCAACATACGGGTGTGAATAACAAGAACAAGGGTTGGGGGCATGCTACACATTGCAATATGGCTACAATAAGGCCCTTAAGTACTCAGTACCTGTTGATTGACGTCCCACGGTACAAGCCCGGCCTACACAAAGCCCGGTGCAAGCGCCAACGACTGCACCCACCGGCACGGATAACCTGTTCAGGCCGGCGTTTGGGTGCCCAGCGACAAACCCTAATTTTTACCTCCCCGTAACTCTTAAACCCTGTGACAATCTGGATCTTAACACATTGAGCTGTTAACCCTGGAGGCCGTTAGCCCGGGAAGCCACAAAGAAAACATGCACCCTATGAGCCTGAAGCCCTACAACCCATGAACACCTGAAGCTCTCTTCTATCTCCGGCTCACGTAAAGGGCTATTTCGTCATCCTTTCTTAAGGGCTTCTATGGGGCTCAACCGGGCTGTTTCGACGACATCCTTTTGGAGAGTAGTGAGTGGGCGCCCGCACGGCGCACGTCCTTTTGCCGGACTCTGAACCCTACATCCTACAACCTTGAACCCCAAGATCAAGACCCAAGCTCTAAACCCAACAAGCAAACCCTAATTACACCCCAACCACCCTCAAAGCCTGAAAGACCTGTAAAACCCATTGAACAAAAAAACACTATAGCCCTCTGATGACCCTACCTATAGTCTCCATTGTAGCTCCTTTTGTTGGTTTAACCAAATATATAATTAGGATCACTAATGGAGACTATAGGTATATGCCCACAAAGAACAAAGCCGATCCCTCCCAGGCCCCTGGCCCGGCTGTAACCAGCGCTGGGCCCAGCCCCAGCACGGTACCGACGGTGCCTGCACGAGGGCTGTGGGGCTTAACCCAGGGCACCTAGGATATGGGGGCTTTCAGGGGTTTAGGGCGTTAGGGTTCAGGGGTTTATGGGTTTTAGGGTTTAGGGGTTTACGGTTATAGGGTTTTAAGGTGTGAGGCTAATACGCTTTGAGGTTCGATAAAGGTTTAGGGTTGAACGTTCAGGGTTTGGGAGTTTCGAAATGGATGTCTGAAGTTACAGTAATACAAGGATGTTCATAAATCAAGGGATCTATATCCAGGTTCTATGTGAGGGTATTGTAATCAGGATTTAGTAGGGCTTTCGGGTTGGTGGGAAACCCAGCCCGCGAAAGCCCTGAACACTAAATCTTGAAATTCCTGAACTTCGGTTCGAAGAGTTCGAACATGCACAAACCCCCCCAAAGTCCTGGCAATCCATCCCGAAAATCCATAAACCCTGAAGCCTTAACCCCCGTGGGTCCTCCCGTGACCAGGCCGCTCGTCCCACCCACGACGCCAACCGTAACGTAGCCACCTGGCACAGGTTTTAGTTTTGAGGTCTTTTTTCGGGGGATTCATAGGAGATCACAGCATTTCGTAGCTGGGTGCTGCATGTCCTTGGGCCCTTTGAAAGAAGTCTGGTGGGACACCATACTAATTCCTTACAATATAATGTAGGAACCTGATTACGAAGCCTTGGGGTCCTTTCTAGGGTTCCTTATATGGTGGTTATCAAAATTATGGTCCCGTTCTGGGTACCCTAAATAAATATTAGGTGCCGTACCAAAATAGGGACCCCAAAAGGGACCCTAATTTTGACAACCAACCGTGTGAATCCTGAAATATTGGGGGTTACAGGGCCAGGGTTTCTTAATCAGGTTCCTACAGTATCTTAGCCGCGAGGCCCGAAATGCCTGGGGCCAAAAGTGAAAACGACTTGGGCCCTCATGGTACGGAGTCCGTAAACCCTTACCTGGACCCCAAAACTATGTAGCATAATAGCCTGTTATAGAAATTGGGCCACTATTTTACCTACTTTGGGGGGTCTAGGTATATAAACCCTGAAGCCCTAAGCCCTAAACCTTAAGCCCTAAGCCCTAAACCGCACGATATACTCAAAGAAAAAGTCGGAGTATTGGCGTCTCGGGTTCCCGGCTTGTTTGGAACTTATCTGGGTTGGCCTTTAACCACCCTGAAAAATATTTATATATAGGGTCCCTTGTAAATCCAAATAAGGAATACAAAAACATGTCCTACAATCCTACCTAGTTCTATAGAGGCCTTAGTAATCAGAATAAGGTTTTTCATGGGTATATGGGACTAGAAATATACATGATGAGGAACCCCCACATTTGTATCGGTACTTATTTAGGCCCTCATGTTACTTCACGCTGACTATGCTTGAAGGAGTAGCACTTGCCGGCCGTTAAGCGGGATTGGTCATAGGAACGAAAAGAAAGTCACGACTGTCGCAGTGGAATATCTACATCGTTGGCACTGCTCTCACTAAGCCCCGGCCCAAGACCTAGTCCAGTTCCTGCAGCATCAGCATCTTTACCTTTCATAGAATCACCACGGCCACCGCCACCGCACCACGGCCGCCGCCACCGCCACCTCCACCTCCACCCCCACCCCCACCAACACCACCAAACGAACCATCACCATCATCACCAACACAGCCCGGCAGATGGAATGTCATTACCATCATCATCACCAGCATCATCATCGCCATCATTACCGTCATGGTCATCACAACGACCAGCACCACACCACCATCAGCATCATGATCACCATATGACATTATCATCTGCAAAGACAGCCCCAGTCTAAAAATCTCGCCGGTGCGCACCCAGTGTTAGGGCCGCGGTTCCCTGTGCCCGGCGGTCGCTGGCCAGCTGCGGCGGGACAAGAAATGGGGGAACCGCTGAGTGTCTTCCGTTTGGGCTCCAGACTTTTCTTGGGGTTTGAAGGCACCTTCCAACACCCCGGCATAAGCGGAAGTGGATTTTGAAGGGGATGGATGTCATTTTCGATTTATTATAGTATAGACTTGAAGAAGTAAGAAAGAACTGCAAGAGGCAGCTGTCACAAGTTATTGTTGTCGACCTACTAGTTGTTGGTCGAGGGCATTCTTCAGATTAGTACTCAGGGTTCCTGTTCCTGTACAGTATGTACGTTAGTCTTGTAACTTACTAGACAAGTGCCACCAAAGATCAAGGCTTTTACCAGAGCATTGGCACATGGGCCCTTAAAGTAGGAACGGGGCCACGACAACCAGTGAGCATACTTCCGCAAACGAACGATCCCTTGCACGGCATCCTTCTGACTTACGGAACAGAGTCTGCTACAACTGGCCTCCGCCGTACGACAACATGAAATTACCGTTTGCTACTGGTAGTAGCGCCCAACAACAGGAGTATCTGACTCTCCTCGTACGCTTCTGAATCTTGCCGAAGCCAACACAACTAAACCCGAAACCCCCAACCCGAATCCCTAAACCCTACATGGCCCTGAATGCCTAAAACATAAACTCTAAACCCGCAAACCCTGACATCGTCCGATCCATTGGCAGATCCAGCAGACTTCGAGGTACTAGATGCGTAGAACACAGCGCGCAAGGCATCGATTCCCAGGGAATGTCAATACTAGAATTTAAGAAAGGCGGGGGGGAGGTATGATTCTTCGGGCAGTCGGGTACTGGCGGCCCCCTGAACTTTTCAGGAAAAGCCAACCCTTAATCACACAAGACCCCGACCCCTAAACCTAGAAGCTAAACGTCAAGCCCAACATCTCAACACCAAGAGCCCGCAGCCCTCTAGACGAAATCCCCGAATCCCAGAAATTCGAAGACTCTGAATTAACATATCTTCCTGCGAGCCTCCGAGTGTAGT
The DNA here is from genome assembly GCA_905221615.1 of Symbiodinium sp. CCMP2592. NCBI lineage: Eukaryota > Dinophyceae > Suessiales > Symbiodiniaceae > Symbiodinium > Symbiodinium sp. CCMP2592. Next base: position 124,764 of record CAJNDT010000003.1, read on the forward strand.
CAAGGATTAATCTTGCCATGATTTACGGCAGATTCCTGAGCCCTACGCAGTTCAGGGGCACCTTTTCGCTAAACCCTAGCCAAGCCCCAAATCCTGTAGATACATAATACATATATATATATATATGTATACAACCATATATATATATATATATAGTTATATATGTATATATGTATTACCCAGAATCAGAAAACCACAAATCCGGCCTCTCGGACGGAGTCCCACAGGGTTGCCTTTGCCAAAATTGCGCTCTGCGAGTGCAGGACGATGAATGAAGCGTTGTCAGGTTTAGGGTTTGGGTTATAGTTCGGGCCTTCGATGGTGTACATTTGGGTTGGGACCTTCCTGCAATTACAAGTTGGTAGTTCTGAAAACAAGCTCCATTCTGGAGTACATTACTCCTGTTATCACGGCGCTAGATTAGAAGGGAGCCTAATTTCCGGATCCCCCTCCCCCTCCGGAAAAAAAAGCGCTGTGGCGGAACATGATGGGTTTTACATCGGGTCGACGTAATGCATTCAGGGCCTTTGCGTGCGTCTCGTTGTTAATGTGTAGTTGCCGTTAGGGCTAGCGTTTAGGATTTCAAGGTACAGTGTTCTAGTTCCACAATCACTACAGACCCAAAGGGTCCAAGTATCATCCTGGTATATACTTATAGGGCACTTTGGGGGTCTAAGTACGCCCCATGATGATATACTTGGACCCTCTGGGAGAGCTTTGACATACAGAGGCGTTGAACCCCTGCAATGTGGGGGCTTTAATCAGAACAACGGGGTTTTGTGGTATATTCTACCATATGATTATGACGAACCCCAAAGTAGCATTGGTAACTATTGAGGCCCCGACAGCATTCTCGGTTTACGTATGGGGGCTCCTTATTATCAGTGTAGTATGATATACCCCAACCCTGTTCCATGTATTAAGGCAGTGCCCTCTGGTGCCTCGTCCTCCTCCTCGTCTTCTTCGGCGCTGAGGTCCACGTAGTCATTGGGACTCTTATCCTTGCCACAGAGTTTAGGGTTTGGGGGTTTAGGACCCTAAACCCTAAACCCTGGACCCTACCTATAGTATCCATTGTAGTTCCTTTTGGGGGTTACCTTATAGGATCCCCAATATATAATCGGTTAAACCAAGAAAAGGAACTACAATGGAGACTACAGACCCTAAACCCTATTAGGGTGATGCTGGATTTCGGGCCTAGGGGTGGCTCCAAGCGATGCCCGGGGCCGCGACCTTGCGTCTATAGGAGGCAACTAGACTTGCCCTTAACCCTGAACCCTAAACCCTAAAGTGGGGCCATCTGTTGGCTTGGTTTAGGCTTATAGACATGTGAAAGCTGCTGGCCTTAAGCAACACCGATTAAATCAGATCGTCTGTGAACCTGGGCATTGCCAAGGCTTAAACTGTGAACTTCTGGAGTCCATGCGCTGTGGAGTCGCTTTAGACCAGGGAGCCGTTCTAGGGAGTTCAGGGTAGGTCAAGCTATCGCTGCTGGGAGTTTAGGCCTCTGACAACGGCCTCGTTATGAGGGTTCTTTACATGGATGTACAAAGGGATTCAGTTAGTTTGGGGTTGAGGGGGTGGTTTCCGGGTTGAGGGCTTAGGTTTTCGTCCTTTAGGGCTTGAGGGCTCTCGGCTTTATGTAGGGTTTCCAGGGTCTGAAATCTACGGGTTGAGGTGGGGTGAAGGAAAAGGTCTTGGTAGGGTTGTTTTGGGCTTTGGGCTGCCTGACAATTAGGATTCTACAGGCGAGCTATGTGTGATGAAGATTCTGAACATGGTCTTGTATGTGAGTTCAGGGCAATGAGATTCAGGTTTAGGACTTCAGGGTTGTAGGGTTTCAGGAGTGTGTAAAGTGTAGGCCGTGGGATCATAGAAGGACATCAAATCCTATCGAACCCTATAGCGATTCCTGAGAAAACCCTAAACCCTAAACCCTAAATCCTAAACCCTAATTTTGCGCCCCCTCGGTCCTGGGAGACCTGGGAGAACTCTTCCGAGGCGGACCTCGCCGTCACGAAGGTCTGCCGGGTCTGAAACCTTGGGTTTAGGGTTGAGGGTTGGTTATAAGGGCTACAAGGTCTATAAGGGCTGTAAGGGTTATTCGGGCTACAATACAGGGGCTATAAGGGCTACAAGGGTTATAAGGGAAGGGTTATACGGGTTAGAACGGTTATAGGTGTTGTAGGGGTATCAGGGTTACAACGTTTTGGGGTTTAGGGCTTGGGAGAAAGCTTGAGCTGGTTTTGAACCTGATATGTCTTGTGTGTAGTGTGAAGTTCTCTCGATACCAACGGATAGTAGCTCTTGCGAACAAGGCTGTTACTATACGACATCTTATCTACATCGATGTGTACGTATATGTATGCATGTATGTATGCGTGCATGTATGGACGTATGTGGAGATATGTATATGCATACATGCAAATGCATGTGTGAGCATGCATACATATATATATATATATATATATACACATGTGTGTGTTTCGTATGTGTGTATATATATACATAGGTATAAATACAGATATGAGTATAAGTGTATATGTATATATATATATATATACACACACACACACACACACACGCAACCTTTGCTCTCTCTCTCTCTCTCTCTCGCTCTCTCTCTGTGCTTCTTGGGGATGCTACACGCTTAAGCTTGTAGGGTGGTTTGGGTGGAACAGTGGGATTGTCTGAAGGAAAGCTGAGGATGTGGAAGCACTGGGTGTAAACTAGTTTGCTCTGCTCTTGTTTGTCGGATTTCTGGGAGGTAGGGCTCTCGGAGTTGAGGAACTTTCTGTGGATTTGTTCGTTGCCTCAGGGTTCACGAACTAACTTAATTTAAGGAATTGGGCTCTTCTCGGGCTCGGCGTTCAGGGCTTTGGCGTTAGGGCAGGGTTTGCGGGCTTACAAGACTTATGTGGGATTTAGGATAGTGCACGCTTCTGCGGTTCAGGGTTTGGGGGCTTTTGCCGGTGTTGGTTTTGTACAGTGGGGATAGGCGGGGTGGTGGCACGCCGGGTCATTGTCAATCTGGAAATCACAGTGCTAGACCTAATCCTGAAACTCTAGACACAGAGGTGAAGCTAAAAAGATTGCAAAGAGGGTGTAAGGAGAACGCCACTCCAAACCTTGAGTTGTTTGTTGTGATCTTTATAACTTTCTGCATACGATGTTCCGGTAAAAATCAGAAAGTCTTATGAACGTCTGTTAGGCACTAAAGCTAGCACCACCAAAAGTACCATCCGTATGATGGGCCTCGGTATGCCTTAGCTTTAGTCGGCGGAACGACTCTTAGGCTGCAAGGCCGGCTTCAGTTTCCAGGGCAAAGGTTCATGCCTCCACGAATTGGCCGCGGCAGCGGGGCATATTTGCAGCGTGGGGAGGGCGCGCCGGGCAACGTGCTCAGGACCAATTCCAGAACACACTGATCGAACACAACGAACGCTTGAGCCGACACTGTGTTGTGAAGCAAGAGCTTCTGGTCAAGGCTAGGCGGGCCGCTGAGTGTTGTTGAACGAAGGAGCTCCTCTCCCATGATCCCCTGACGGCCTTGGAAGTAACTTTTTCTTGTTAGGGTTTGGGGTTTAGGGTTTAGGGGGTTGCCTCAGCCAGGCACTGACATCTGCGACATTTGTGGAAGCTCGCAAAACTGCCAAGCGCAGAAGCAAGCGCATGGCGCGCCAGCTACTGTCGCAAACAGAGTTACGCTACGTACTGCCATCCGACTCTGCAAGCCAGGGTCTGCCGAACCCTAAACCCTACCCCCCCCCCCCTTAAACCCTAAACCCGATAAACCCCAAGCCCTATAAACCCTAAACCCTAGAAACCCTAAACCCCATAAACCCTAAACCCTAGAACCCTTCAATCTTATCAACCCTCAACCCTTAAACCCTGTCAACCCCTAAGCCCTAAACCCTATCAACCCCTAAAGCCTTAAACCCTATATAAACCCTAAACCCCAGTACCCCTAAACCCTTAAACACCCTAAACCATATCAACCCCTAAAACCTTAAACCCTATATAAACCCTAAACCCCAGAACCCCTAAACCCTTAAACACCCTAAACCCTATCAACCCCTAAAACCTTAAACCCTATATAAACCCTAAACCCCAAAACCCCTAAAGCCTCAAACACCCTAAACCTAGACCTAAGAGTAACCTAGGAATAAAAAGGGTGCCTTTTTTGGTTTAAAGGGGTTTATAAGGGAACCTAAGCCTCAAAAAAGGGAATAAGGGCCTACTCTGGGTCCTAGAAGCCCTATATCAACCCCTGTGCTGAGTTCGGGACGTGCCATGCGAAACGACAGAGCCCTGCGACTGGGGAGCTTCGTGGCTTCAAAAGCTCGGGGAAGAACCCAGGCCCCGAATTCAGAAACTCCGCTTCCTCAGAGGCCTTAAATAAGGGTCTAGGGTTCAGGGTTTAGGGTTTAGCGTTTAGGGTTTAGGGCTTAGAGGTTAGGGTTTAGAGGTTAGGGATTAAGGTTTAGGGTCTAGGGTTCAGGGTTTAGGGTTTAGGGTTCAAGGTTTAGGGTTAAGGGTTTAGAGTTTAGGGTTAGGGACCCATAGGCCCCATAGTAGTCCCTTTCTTGGGATTACCTAATAGGATTCAAAATATGAACCCGGAAAAGTGTGTGTATATATATATATATATATGTACACACAGTCATTATTCTCATTTTTCATGTTTTATCATGTTCCTATGCGTATGAATGTATGCCCTTAGGGATTAACCGTGATTAACCTTCGTAAGCACCTTGAACCCACAAAGCGGTCCTGGTCACCGAAGGACTTCCTCTCACTCGGGGCCTTCCAGACGACAATTACGGAGATGAGGCTCTGTCAGGGTTCTGCTGCAAGGGCTTTAATCTTCCATGCGTGTCTGGTGATCGAAGGGTTTAAACTGGTTCCGAACCGTGACCCCCCTTTTGATTGCTGGATCGCCGTTGTCAGGGAGAGGCTTGCAAATTAAAGGCAGAATGGCATGTGTTGTCTAGTTGAGGGGTAAACGGTCGACGGCTTAGGATTCTGAATGTAACTGGAGCAAGACTTGCAGTCTTCGTCCCGTTCCTGTTGCGTTCAGAACGGTTTTTTAAGGGCCCTGGGAACGGTTCTAAGGTGCTTACGATGTAGTGCAGTTCTTTCACTTAAGGGCTGAATATCCTACCCAAAAAGGGTTAACCCTTTCATGTATGCTAGGGTTGTATAAACCCAAAAGGTTGAAGGTTAAGTACTCAACTACTAAGTTCGCTTTCAAGGATCACGGAGCAGTTGAACCTCTTGTACACTGGATCCCAACTCCGAAACCAATTGGGCTTCTTGTGACTAGTACGAGTCCCTGTAGGGAACCCTCAAGACTTCTGTAGTCATAGAGGGTTCGAGGTGTGCGGTTCAGTTCAAGGTTTGTCAGGATATATATGCCACACTCACCGGGCCTGAAGCATGTCTACTACCACGGCCAGACATCTAGTTCCTTCCAAAGTCGGGTCACGTGCATGACTGCAACCCGGATTTCAACCAGAATCCGGGATCAAACAGGAAGCGGCCAGCATCCTATACAACGCTAGCGGGACAACAACAAAAATAGGGCAAAATACTTGTCGGCGCGGGGCGACCGTTGAGACAACTTAGAATCATGGCAGCCAAACCAAATCATGGCGAAGGCTCACAAACATAGCAATACTCTCGTACCGATGCTTCAACGCCGGCTTTTAGTCCAAGACGGCAAGGTTTGGGGGTGCTGCCTGGAGTAGGCTCCTGTAAGTTTCAAGGTCCCTAGAAGGGTTCCTTTGAAAGTTCCGTTTATCTCGGATGATGTGTCAAAGCAAGCGTACGTTGACGCTCACGATTCCCCACATAGATCAGAGTGACATCGTGTCGCGGCTCCACTACGATGTCTTGGGCTGCCACGGCTTACTTGCTTTGCGGGGTGCATATAGTTTTTGTACTAGGGATTGCCCAACACTGCAGGATGTATGGTCGAGCGCTATTCAGCTTCAAATGTTGCGTAAACTCGGACAGGTCAGCATTGAGGCCAGAGATTATCGCTAGACTATGCTAGACTGATACCAAAGAAAAGACACGACATCGACACCCCCACATCAAACAACAAACCACAAACAAGAAACAACCAACAAGCAACAGAAACTACAACAAACATCTGAGAATCTGAAGATCTAGTTGTGGCCCCTATACCCGGCGATGCAAACAAGTTAGCTCGACAAACCCACCAGCACCTCAAACCTTCGACCCTGAAACCTTAAACCCAAACGCCTCATCTCACAAGAGGGACCTTAATGGGCAGACTTGTGCTTTGGATTGCGTTGGGATATTCTACTTACCACGTAAAAAGCGACTATCAGTATTACGCATTCAGAAGTTCAGAAACCTGTAGTGTTTATGCATTAGAACTGAAGCCTCTGACCATCCGTAACCCCTCAAGCCCACACTGAACTGGGAAGGCCCTGATGTAGGGTTCACAGAGGGGTTTTCGCGGGGAAGGACCTGACGTACCTGCCGAAAGAATGAGAATACGGATTTGGTGACCATGCTAATACAATTATATAGGGGTCTACCCTAAACCCAGAACCCTAAACCTGAATACTGTGTCCACAAACTACTAAGACTACCCCCGCCCCTCCATATTGCAACAGCCTCCGGCGTCGTCTCCTCCTCAAGAGCCATCGCCTGCACAATCCTAAAAGCCCCTCTTGTTGATTCCCTCATGTCCCTTCAAAGGATACTATTGAAGCCCTTGAGGGTGCTTTAAGGGTTCCCATAAGGACACCAGAGTCACTAGAGGGATTGTGTGAGGGTATGAGGCTAAGGGCGTAAGAGTCCATCTCTGTAAGTTTTCTTCGGTCTCATAGTGGTTCCACAGTATATCTGTATCTATATCTGTGTCTATATCTATATCTACAAATAGATCTGTATCTATATTTATATCTATAAGCCCTAAAGTCAACTTTGTTGGCACATGGACTCTTACAACCTGAGCTCAGGGTGCATTCTCTGACTTATGGCTGAGGCCCTGGCTGGGTTTAGTAGATGGGCTCTACATGGGAGTTTCCGAAAATAGGGGTACCTTATGTTGGGGTCCTTATAATAAGGATCCTACTATTTAGGGTGCTATATTAGGGTCCCCTATTTTCGGGAACTGTCACATAGGAACATGATCAAACGATGCTCCCCTTGTCGGGCTCAGGTTCTGGCGTTTAGGATCCTGCGTAGCGCCGATGAAAATTCAGGATTTAGAGGTTTAGGGTTTGCGGGTTTAAGGTTTGGGGGTCGACAGTGTAAGTCTTGGGGTTGGGATAGTTGACGAATCTGTTGGGCAAGTATAGGAGGGATCCTCATTTTAGCTGCAGACTCCTACTCGTCACTTCGGAGTCAAAGATGAAGGTTTAGGGCTGTAGACTTAGTTTTAGGGTTTCATGAGGTGCTTAAAGCTTGAAGCCATTCGGAGTTGTTTGCGGGGCGTGTAGGGATTTGCAAGTGCCTAGCACGTACTTCCTTCCAAAACCTCGACATTACCGAAACCTAAGCCTCCTAATCCTGAAGCCGAGTGCTGTGAACAACTGGCACTCGGGGTCTAGGATAGAGGATAGAGGCTTGGGCTTTACGGGTGAGGTCAACCATTGTTTGTTTTGACTTCCGATACATCAGCGCATCTGCTTATGTGTGTATATATATATAATTATTGTATTCGTTATGTAAGATATGTGTTTATATCATGCATACAGAAAAATGTATTGATCCTCATGGTCATCACTCATGTATGAACTTTCATAAACCCTGATGGCGATAATACATGTATATGTAAATATATACATATATATATATATGTATATATATGTATATATATATATATATATATATATGTCAGAGTGCGGAAACATACACACATATGTATTAGACCCCCCCCCCTCATACCCACTCTCTGGGCTTGAGTTGTGTGGGATCGTCGTCGCGTCCCTGCAAACCTCACCAATCTCCACTCTTCTTGGCCATGTGTACAGCACACCAAAGCGCATATGTTCTTGTGTGCGACACCAAATGTAATTTCACTGTTACATTTACCAATGATACCGTTGCCATGACCACTGTCTTTATGACCGTGTTTATACTCACCGTTGTAGCTGCTTCAGTAAGACCAACCTGCTAACATTTCCCATTGCCTTACTAATTATGCCTGAAAAACTACCTTTCCCACGTACATTGCTCCTGTGGTTCATTCAAAGTAAGCTGTTGTTCACACTCTACGACATTTCGATACAGTCTTCACCTATCAGCTATTGTTGTTTGAATATTCACACCTGCGCTGGCACGATTTGCCAACATAGACAAACACTCGTAATAGAATGGTGGCTTATTCAGCCAACATATTTGCTCTTAAAATCCAGCTGAAAGAGGCCTGCTGGTGGTGAAGACCAAAGAGAATTAAACATGCGTTGGCTGTGCATCAAACTTTTTACTCGATTCTAATTAATCCTCTTGGTTACGCTATGTTGTTGTTGGCACCTATACACATGGTCTTGCTTTTATTCTCGCTTAACCGTATTGGTATCAGCTGAGAGCTTTGCAGATGTATTCTGAGTTTACTTCATCTTGAGCCTGTGCATTATGTGTGTCATGCCCATCCTATCGAGCAAGGGCTTGTCTATTCTTCCGGGATCGTGTGCAAATATCGCACCAAATGAGCGATGACCACTAAAGACTCCTGTATGTCAGAGTTTCGTGGTGGCTTGCTTGTATTGTCGTGGGCAGCCCTCTTTGCAGTAAGCAGCCAAACAAAAGAACAAGTGCACCGGTCAAAGACACCCCCATGCAAACATGAAGCAACACGTTATACACTTACCTTCACAAGAGTGTAAGTTAAGCCAGTAAACTTTCCGCATAACACAAGTTGTCCCATAGTAAAGTCTTCAATCGTAGACAAAGAGTGTAGCTCCGTATACGACAACGGACGCATGGGATCAATGAAGTGGTCTTCTTATAGCAGCGTTCTCAAACAGAGATAATACCTAGTCTTGTACAGGACCAAAGGATTAATCTCATTGCCATGTTTGCTAATGTGCAATTAGCTTGTATGCAAATGCATCGCCACAGTACATATGTGTATCCGTCCAACTCAAACGGGTAGAAAATTCCTATCAAGAAGAAATTCCGTTTTCCTCGTTGTACGATGCCGCTGGGTGGAAACAAGCCAAGGCTGAACTAAACGATCTTAAAAACTCCTTTGCCGTGCTTGTCTAAAGGCGAGGTACCATGTATACATGTATATATGTACATATTTTTTTTAATATGCATTTACTTATATTTCTTTATTGGTTTGCATCTGTATATATATATATATATATATATATTTACACACACTGCTTATGTGGAGAAACGTAGCGCTTACCCACACAAAAAGGGACTTGGTCAAGGCAGCCTCGGGCCAATGTTGGTCGGGGCAGGTTAGAAGGTAAGTTTAGGCTTCAGGGTTTTGAGGGGACTCTGCGCTTTCCATCCGACAAGCCTACACCAAATTGAGGAAAACAAAACCCCTAAACCCTAAAACCCCAACACTAAGCGCCCACGAACTTGAGCTCTGAAGGCCAGGGGACTGGATCTCGACATATATATATATATATATTATGCATATACATATACATACACATATATATATATGCATACATAGATGAATGTATGTATGTATGTATGTATGTATGTGTAAACATATATATGGAGACAGACAGACAGACAGACAGACAGACAGACAGAAGGATGAACAAACAGCTGCTTCCACTTTCCGGTTCTCCATGCATACCTCCTGACTACTGCAAGCGTCAGCTAGCTGTAACCCTTCATTCCGTGCCCCTGAAACCCTAAACCCCCAACCCCGAAACCCTAACCCTCGAATCCTACACGGCAACACCCAAACCGGAAACCCGGATTCGACCCTTACACATGGGAGTTCCCGAAAGCAAAGGACCCTAATATGGTTCCCTAAATTGTAGGATCCTTATTGTAAGGACCCCCAAAATAAGGTGCCCCTATTTTCGGAAACCCCCACATAACCTCAAGCCCCCAAAGGCCGCACCTGTGAGGAGAGTTCCAGGTGGACAAGGCACGACTACTACACGGGCCTTCCTATATTTTACTATTATAAGGCCTACAGGGGTGCATTTTTACTATTTGGCCCTTTTTGGGTCCTTGATATAGTACGGCACCTAATATTTAGGGTACCCAAAAAAGGGACCTTAATTTGGACAACTACCCATTTGTTCCGAGCCCTGACTGTTGTTAAACTGTTAAACCCTCCGACTGGCTGACAATGCCTTTCAGGCAAGCTCTGCTCGCTGGCTCTGCTGGTTTCGGGGTTTGGGTTTGGGGTGTATGGGTGATCGGTGTGGGGCTTAGGGTCTTCTGCTTTTCGGCTTGAGATGTAAGGCTCAGCTTGACGGCGTAGTGCCCGTCTGGCCGGCTTCTTAATACATACAAGAGCACCCAACAATCGATCCCTCAGTTTATGCACACTCCCACATTTCAGTCTCGAGCATAAAAATGCCGCGTGTGCCGGGCGGAGTTCCAATCGTTCTGGCCAGAGCTTTTTTCAGAGGATTTAGTATAGGGGAATTGAAGAAAAATTACCTGTACTATTTTGGGAGTTCCTTACTGTGATTATTGTCTATGGTGGAAGCCAGAAAGTTGGAACATTAGTATCCTCATGCCCTTAATGTAAGGGATGAGGGATCCCAGCACGAATCCTCCTAAACCCATGTTCCAACTTTCGGGATTCTACTCTAACTATACATGTCCCAAAACCCCATAAAGGCCCCTACAGCAGGGCTTCGGGACTACATAGGGGTTTAGGGGTTAACGTTGGAGTTTGGAGCTTAGGATTTCGTTGAGGGCTCAGGGGTTAAAACTTTCAGCTTAGGATCCTCCCGAGGTGTTGGGGCTTACTTGGAGGGTCGGGGGACTTAGTAACTGGTTATTTTAGGGACTTATAAGTGCCATAACCCCAATTAGGATCCCTTTTAGGGTACCTATAAGTCTACTTACTACCTACTTACTAAGTCCCCCGACCCTTCAAGTAGGGTTTAGGATTCACGGTTTAAGCTTTGGGAGGGTTTAAGGTTTAGGGTTTAGGATTCACAGTTTAAGCTATAGGCTATAGGGTTTAGGGCTTAGGGTTCAGGGCTGTGACAAGGGCTTACGGTTTAGGAGTATGCTTAAGGCTTAAGAGTTATAGGCCCAGGGTTTCTTAATCAGGTTCCTACATTACCCGAAAAGGGACCCCTCATTTGCAACTGTTAGAATACAACGGAAACTGTTTCTTGGTGTTAGGTGAAACTGACAGGGTCCATTAAAGTACGTATTTTTGGGAAACGCCCGCTGAGGGCTCGAACATGTTGTGTTCCTTGCAAGCCTACGAGAACTCTGAATCCCCACCGGAAACCCTGAGCGCAAAAACCCTAAACCCCGACACCCTAAACCCCTAAACTGCGAAACCCTAACAAAGAACCCAAGCACCCCTTCTCCTGTTAGCTGCTTCAGCCCCCGCAGGTGCGAGGTGGTGCTGAGGTTCATGGTGACGTTCCCTTCCAGGGGCCGACGGTTCAGAGTAGTTGGGGCTTACAGTAGTAGCCAAAAAGTTGGAAACCCCGTAGCCTCAAACCTTAAGAGCAATGTAACCAGAATCCCAGCACTATGTAGCCTTATTCCGGTTGCCAACTTTATGGGGTTGAGAGTTTAGGCTAGGGGCTCTAGAGTCTATGGTTTAGGGTTTGAGGGTTGAGGGTTTAGAGTTTAGGGCTTTAGGGAGTGCGGCATCTATGGCATGAGAGCTATAGCCCTCAGACTCGGCTCAAACGAAGGGCTGAGAAACTAATCTAAGGGACTTCATAATTATATGGGCTTTGGGGCCCATTATACTAGGTTGAAACTAATACGGGCCTACATAATTACCTATACCATTTTCCTTCTCGGAATTATTACTATAATGGGCCCCAAAACCGTATTCAACCCAGTAAGGCCCCCATGTTAAACCCAACGCCCCAGGGTGCACTGGGGCTCCTTTCAAAGGGAAAAAGGAGGGACCCTTAATGGCCCTACCCTATAATGGGCTATATAATGGGTATATCATAGCTATATTATGGCTATCTTACCTAGGGGTCCGTGTTAGGGGTCCCTCCTTTTCCCCTTGGATCCTTGATGCACAAGCCGCATCCATCATAGGCACCCTTAGGGGGAGCTTGAGGGTTTAGGGTTTAGGGAGGGTGGGGGACTATACATCCTTAAATAGGCCTTCTTAAGTCCTTATCCTAAAAGTCCCTATGAATCCAGGTGCTTAGGATTAGGAGTCTGGGGAAGGCTTTCTGGCAGTTTGCAACGTTTGCTATGCTCACTACCACCATCCACAACTATCACTTCCGCTACTGTCGCTAAAGCTAATGCTAGTGCTCATAGTACTAACCTCCCGGCTACTACTACGACCAGCAGCCTAACCCCAAACCCTAACCCAAAATCTCAAACCATGACGGCAACTGCAAAGTGCAAGCCCCAACCTGTCGAAATATCTCAAACACGAACACGTCAGTCAACAACCCAAGCAGCAACTTCGGCTGAAAGGTTGAGGGTTGAAGGTTTTGGGGCTTAGGGCTTACAAGTGCAGGGCGTCGGGTTTAAGGGTTTGGCACATCCTGAAGCTCTAAAGCTCTGGCCCAAACCAAACTCTGAAGAATCCAACTTCGGGTTAGGCAGCCATGGCCCGCCTCACCGTCACACCCTTCTGGGAGTTTCCGAAAATCGGGGAGCCTAATACAGTACCCTAAATAGTAGGGTCCATATTACTATAAGGACCCCAAAATAAGGTACCCCTAATTTTCGGAAACTCCCTTATCCATTCCAGAAAGCCCCTTACGGAAAAGGGTTCAGGCTTTATCTTCTTGCAGCTTTTTGGGGTTAAGGCTTAAGGCCTTCAGTTTCGGTCCCAAGCTTGTCTGATCACTGACCTTCCCCAAAACCTAAAACTTCAAGCCTTCCAAGCCTTCAGATAAAAGCCTTCAATCCTCCCCATAGGCCCCATAGTAGTTCCCTTTTGGGGCTCATTTTTAGAATTCTAGAAGGTGCTCCCAAAAAGGACCTAGTATGGGGCCCATGGGTAGAGATTGACACCGGTAATCGCGCCTTTTGTCGCGTTCGACAGTCTAACCGGAGCCTCGATTCAGGTTCCTCGTTAATGTAGGAACCTGATTAAGAAACACTGGGCCTATGTAAGGGTTCCTTATATGGATCCTGCTAGTTTGGGGGTTATGAGACCAGGGTTTCTTCATCAGGTTCCTACATTGGTGTAGTATAGGGCTTACAGGGGCTTGGGGGAACTCCCCAGGCTTACAGCCATAAGCCCACATCGAAGCCAATGGCCTGCAGTCAACCGTCTTTCCGTTTTGCTCTCCTTCGCAATGTGTGCATACTTGTGGCCCCGGGATGTTGTTTGTATTTTAAGGTGCAAGGCTCGGGGCATCTACTGGAAGGGTTGGCTAGATATCCGCAAGGTTGCTTACAGCTATAGTGCAGAAAATACAACACAAGAAGCTCCACTTGTGACTGGCCATGAACCTTCAACTACTCTGAAGGCTCATGGGTTCTTGTACTCACGATTTGGGTTTTGAGGCGTTGGGCCTTCGCGCTGTTACTTCCACCGTTGTACGGTGCAAAGCTCTACGTTACATGCGGCCATATGCGTGGTTTGCTGAAGCCTTAGGGTGTGCTGTGTCAGGGCACCTATAAGCAAGCACTAGAAGCATAAACTGGAGCTTCGGCTTTGTTAAAGGTGCAGTAGCTTCTTTATCGACAGCGCACATAAGGCTTCGGGTTTAAGGCCCAGGAGGATATAAATTCGATCATTCAGCCTCTGGGGCCTCTGCACCAACCGAACCAAAGCTTAAACCTTCCTGCTCCCAGCTTTCTTTTTTCAAGAACCTGGCCCCAAAAGTGCCGAAAGGCCACCCCAAAAAAACCCTACTGCAATCGTATGTCCCCCCCAGTGCTAAAGGCCAAGCCGGTGTCTGTCCGGTTATGATTCTTTAGCGGGTACGATTATGATTCAGTTATGATTCTTGGCAGATGCCACAACGGTGGGTTTGTTGCTGCATCAGCACCTCTGTTCTCTCTCCGGGGCTGGGTTCAGAGGTGTCACATTAGGTGTAGGGCACGCAAGGGCTCCCGGGTACATGAGGTTTAGTTCCACATGCGTTCAATATTGACTACAGGCTTAGCGGTTAAGGCAGCAGGCTTCGCAGAAGCAGATTCAGCTCAAACCCGGCATCCTGAAATAGAATAAATAATATAGGGGCCTTAATAATTAGAATAGGGTTTTGGGGCCTATGCTTCGGAAGGTATCAGAAGGAACCCCACAATGGTATTGGTTATTAGGCCCCTACATTACAGGGACCTCATCAAGCAGACTAACGGTTAAAGGGTAAAAACTAGTGGACTTATAAAGGGACTAATTATAACTTTCTTCGTAGTAGTTCAGCTGATTATGGTGCACCTGGGCTTCACAGGAATCACAAATCCAACCTCGAGAGCTTGTGTCTCGGCTATGAAAGGTGCTTCCGGCATTTAACGCGTCTGGCTAACCGCGTAGAGGGTAGGGTTTAGACGTAGGTCATTCATATACTCGAGAGCCCTATAGTAAACCCCAAAAATTTGGAAACCGGATTGAGAACAATTAGTGCTGGGATTCCCTATACATTACTCTTGAGGATTGAGGCTTCTGGGTTTCCAACTTTTGGGCTTCTACTCTACGAAAACAGCCATTTGAGAACCCGTCACGGACCCTGCAACGGACTCAGGGCTGAGAGCGCTCCTCGATCTCTTCCTTCGCCGTGTCGCTAAGCATCTGGCACAAGCTTGTTCCGCTTCAGTATGTTGCCGTTCGAGGTTAGCTGATCGGATTTAAAACCCAAAAGAACTAAACCCTAAACCCTATATACACCCTTATCCGGGAAGCCAGTATTAGGTTTAGGGTTTAGGGTTAAGGGGTTTGGGGGTTTAGGGACACAACATCTGCCCAATGATGGGCCTATTGCACTTGGCGGCTCGTTGCTGTTTCAGTTGGATCCAATGTGCCCTCACTCGTTGGTCAAGATTGATTGACTTGAGACAAGTTGGGCTATAGTTCAAGATACTTAAACTCTGAAACACAGAAAGGTCTGGGATTCTCTAAGAAACCCCTAAGCAAGCAAATCTCTGAACCCTGTGCCTAAACCTGGAAACATCTTTCTTTGGGCTCCCTGCCTAGGCCTTGCTGTCCATGAAATTTGAGAAACCTCCCAAACGCGAAACATAAATCCCCAAACCATCTTAAACCGCCCCAAAAGCTGGGCCCTAAACCCCTAAACCTTAAACCATCCTAAACCGCCCTAGAGCTGGGCCTAAACCCTACCTCAAACCCTAACTACATGCCATGCCTCCTTCTTTTCCGTGGACTTGAAGACGCTGCCCTTGTACTTCTCCAAACTGCCAAGTAAGGATTTAATCGGCTGTAGGGTTTCGACTTATGGTTGAGGGCGTGGAGTTTAGGGCTCAGGGGTTGAGGGTTTAGGGTTTAGGTTTAGACATTAGATGGTGATGATGTTGCTGATGATGATGGTGCTGATTAAATTACGACGATGGCCGTCACTATTTGTGTTAATAACCTTGGTACTGCCGTTGCTATTGCCAGTGCTTTTATAGTGGTTATATTGCTACCGTTGTTATTGCCGCTTTCACTGTCATTTAAGGTTGTGACGTCTGACATTATTCCTACTGAAACTGGTCTAGCTGTCTATTCGCAAGAATGCCGCAGTCTTCTTTTAGTACTAGTACATGTTAGCACTAATATGGTTGAACGCATGTGAGCCGCACTTCCCCTAAAGAAGACACCTTCTGCAGCATCTGCTGGGTTTAGGGTTTAAGGTGCTGAAGAACCTACATCCTGTACGACTGCAAACAAACGAAAATACTGTTCAAGCATCCTCGGGGTTAGTTCAAAGGGTGTACGGACGGTTTAGTAATAGGGTCGGGAAGCTCACTACAAAATCCTGCAATACCCGAAGTGCCCTAAGCAAAGGAAGTACGATACGTTGTTTATGCTATGGGAAAACAAGACTTCGCCCATAAACACAAAAACTGGCCAGCGGCAGACCCTGAGCCAAAAGCAAACTGCGGCTGCCAAGCCTACTCCGGAGGTCCAATGCAGCCTTCTTGTTCCTGGGATCACAAGACATTGAGAGCACCGAGGGATACGAGCTTAGGATTTCGCTAGAACGCATTCCACTAGGTCGGTGATGAGTCCCCGTGGAGCACAGGATTTTGAGGGTTCGCGCAGGGTCTGGAGCTGAAAGCTTTTCTACACGTGGCTCCGGTAACCGGTAACCTCTTGTTACGGAGTTAGACCGTTATACTATGCCCTGTATTGAGCGGGGTGATAGGTTCTCGAGGCTTTGAGGGATCCATGAGATTCAAGGCATCAAAGGGTCCATGTGGCTGAGGCTTAACACCTGTTGACTTTCGACACAGCGGGACTTTAGTTGTGTTCCTCAACAATAACCTGTGCAAAACGCGAGGAAGGGCCTCCAAGGTGCAAGGTGCGGCGAACTAGTTACCTAACCTTTTGGTTTTATAGGGATCATATAGGGACTATACTACTCAAAAAGGTTAAAGGTTACCTACTCTACTACTAGGGTTAGTACCTCAGCCATGTTTTTGCATCAGAGTCTTGCACAGCTTTTTAGCGTTACATGCATCTCCCTCCAACACTTCGACGCAAAGACAACGGCGAGCTTTCTGCCTTTGCTTAAACAAAGAACCCACAGGCCCTAGTCCCTAAAGTGATAGGGTTTAGGGTTTAGGGTTTAGGGTTTAGGGGAAGGACTAAGCCCAGCCCATGAGCCATGGGTTTACGGACAGCCCAACATAATGTGTACGATCAAAAAACTCCGGAGCAAAAAACAAAGAGCTTTGGCCTGAAACGAAACCCGAGGCCTAAAGAAAATGTGATGGATCCACCAAGTATCACCACCCGGCCTGCAAGCTTCTCGGTAGCCCTATGCCCTAAACCGCCTGAGCCCCAACCCGAAACTATAAATGTTGAAATCCAAACCCAGACGCGAAACGCCGATGAACAGACCGCTTGCATA
Source organism: Symbiodinium sp. CCMP2592 (assembly GCA_905221615.1). Taxonomy (NCBI): domain Eukaryota; class Dinophyceae; order Suessiales; family Symbiodiniaceae; genus Symbiodinium; species Symbiodinium sp. CCMP2592. The sequence goes on from CAJNDT010000003.1 coordinate 141,935, forward strand.
GGACCCTAAAGCCCTGAACCCAAACTGTTGAACACTAACCCCTTCGCCTAAACTCTAAACCGTTTCGAGGAGGTGCTTGTGAAGGATCTGGTTCGCAGCGATTTGGCCAGAGGCCTCCAGAGCCTTTGTTCAGGGTTCAGGGTCTTTGGGTTTAGCTTCAAAGCTTTGGATTTAGGGATTTAGGGTGTTGTAGCCTTTCCCACTTCTTGATTTCGTACTCAAGGGTTTTCGTGTCGGGGATCAGAAGGAGGAGCTCAGTTTGGGCTATGAAGCAATAGAATCGCATATTATCAGGAGATTCCATCACCAAGCTTACAATGCTCCCCTCTTCTGGCAACTCCGGCTACGACCCGAAAACCAAAGACAGAATAAAAAGCAACAGCGGAATCCCATGCCGGTACTTTGAACAGGGTCACGTAGACAAAGGGTGAAACGTTGCCTTTATACTTTCCCTGTGGGTCCCATGAATGGAGCATTCTGAGAAGTACCTTCCAAATGGCCCCATGGAAGCGGCCACATCCTCACTCAACGACACGGACTTAGGGTCTGAATCGGTTTAGGGTTTAATATTTGGGTGGTTGTCAAAATTATGGTCCTTTTTTGGGAACCCTAAATATTAGGTGCCGTGCTATAATAAGGACCCAAAGAGGGACCATAATTTTGACAACCACCCATTTGAGAAGGATGCAAAACAGTCCCAAACCCACCCGATAGCGTCGTCTTGACTCGGTATGGCCTTGCCTTGCCGAGCCTTGACCTCAAACATTTAAGCTTTCGGGTGCAGGAGTTTGTGGAACGAAGATGTAGAATGTAGACCTCCTGCTTAGACGGCCCGGATGTCTCCAAGGTCATCCTTCTCTCAGTGTCTGCCTGAACTGAACCTTGAAGCGCCCACACAAGAGGCGGTAGTACTCTAAATCTGTATGGCTCAACGTAAATAGACATTGACATGGAGTTGTTGTAAGCTATTGGTTCACAAAGAAGCATGACTTTGGCTAGCCTTCTTGCATGCCCTTTTGCAGGCTCTGCGGATCCAAGTATGTAAGGCACAACACCGGAACCGCTGGCACATCCCGCATGTATAACCGCAAGCTTTGATCTCAAACCTGAAACTCATCCATCCCGGACTCTGCTTTGAGCCCGAACACAGCAACACACCTGAATACAAGAGATCGAAAAGCCTCTGCATCCGACGACCCTCCCGGCTTGTTGCTTTCTAGAAGCCCCTAAATCCTAAAGCCTAAACTCTAAGCAGAGGGGGTATCAACTCAATAGGACCAGAAGTAGGCGCCCGCGCATAGCAATACTGCAGGATCCTGGGCACAGGATGTACTCTAGAGAGTTGAAAGGTTTTGGGCTTGCTGGCGCTTTGTTGAAGTGGTTTCAAGGTTTAGACGAGTTTGGACCATACTGTATAGGCTACCAAGTCATAGGTAGAAGGCGGGGGGAGCGTGAGCAACCCTACACACTAGACCGTAAAACCAACTACACCCCTCAAGTGTACTCTGTACTCGTGTACTCATAGGGTCTGTGGAGGAATTCTACAGATGCAAGGAATGTAGTGGGGGTTGGACTCGAGGATACGAAACAGGGCACTCAATGTTAGTGGCATCCCGGCTGGGAACCTATACTGAACTTAGCAAAAATTATAGTTTTAGCTTCTTAGGGATTAAAGGAACCAGCAAAAAAATGAAATTAGAAGTATCCCTAAGGAACTTCCAAGTGAATCAAGAAAACGGCTTTCCTCAGAAGTCGTACATGACCCTATGCATGCCCCAATGACACTTCTAGCATTTTATGGCTTTTATGGTGCAAAGGTGTTTTTTTGTTGGGCTTAGGGCCCTGGTGTGCGTTATTCTTTAGGTGTTGGCATTGCGAAGCTCAAGCTAGAAAGACGCCCTGACGAAGGTTTTAGGCCCAAGAATGAGACAACTTTGGGGGGGCTGGGCTGACACGGCGCCCCTTCTCAGAAGCAAAATTGGGAAAACATGCTTCTGAGAAGGTTCTCTGTTTTCGTTCGCAAATGCAAAACGGCTTCAAGGCCCAACATGTTCAGCATGAACACTCGTGTCAAAAAGTTATGGAATATACAATGTTGCTATTAAAGCACAAACTCCTGGGAAGTGACAGAAACATGTTTTGATGGGTCTAGGAATCGGACGGTGTGCGAAATGAACTAAAACCTGTATAAACACTGTCCTGCAAGCTTTAAATCGTATCGCAATTCTCAGAAAAAGTCGTGGGTGGTATAAAACATATATTGGTGTGTGTATTCAAATGTACATTGCGAAACACTGGTGAAGGGGGGCTAAAATTTGTCTTGTAACAAGATAGTAATAATAAGTGTTAAGCAGCTATTTCTCCGTTGATGGCTTCACCAGTAAGTTGAGAAATAGGCAGCAGCGTAGCAGTGGAGGCAGAACAGCATAGGTGAGGAAGACAGGACAGGACGGAACCAGACAATCGGCCATTGCCTTAAATCCCAAACCCACTAAATCCTAAACCCTGACGCCCCAAGCACGAAATCCTAAACCCGAAATACTAGAGCGTCATGCCCTGAACACTGAACCCTGAAGCCCTAAACCTCCCAAACCACCGCACCCTAAACCTTCCATCAGCCATCAACCAAGCATTGTTCAAACATAAGAAATTAAATGACGACCTGGCAGGAAGCTGTTGCACACTATCGCCATCTTCACCAGCACCACCACCAGTGACAGCGGTACTGCAGCATCAATACCAGCAACATTCACTGTAATTGCAACCAGAAGGATCTCCATTCTAGTCATTATTTACTACTTACTAGTAGGAATAATGGCACTCGTCGTAGTAGCAATCGTCGTGACCGTAGTACTAGTAGCTGTACCGGTAGAGGTAGTGGTAGTGGCAGTGGTAGTGGTAGTGGCAGTAACAGTAGTAGTGGTGGCAGTAGTAGCAGTAGCAGAAAAGGTAGCAGTAGCAGTAGTGGTAGTAGTAGTAGTAGTAGCAGTAGTAGTAGTAGTAGTTGTTGTTGTTGTAGTAGAAGTAGTGGTAGTGGTAGTGGTAGTGGTAGTGGTAGTGGTAGTGGTAGTGGTAGTGGTAGTGGTAGTGGTGGTGGTCGTGGTCGTGGTCGCGGTAGCGGTAGGGGTAGGGGTAGGGGTAGGGGTAGGGGTAGGGGTCGTGGTAGTGGTAGTGGTAGTGGTAGTGGAGTGGTAGTGGCAGTGGTTGTGGTTGAAGCAGTGATAGTGGCAGTGTTGGAAGTGATAGTGCTACTGGTGGTATTGGTAGTAGCAGTGATAGTTAGTAGTAGTAGTAGTAGTAGTAGTAGTAGTAGTAGTAGTAGTAGTAGTAGTAGTAGTAGTAGTAGTAGTAGTAGTAGTAGTAGTAGTAGTAGTAGTAGTACTAATAGAAGAAGTAGTAGTAGCAGCAGGAGTAGCAGAAGTAGTAGAAGTAGTAGTAGTAGTAGTAGTAGTAGTAGGAGTAGTAGCAGTAGTAGTAGTAGTAGTAGTAGCAGTAGTAGTAGAGTAGTGGTAGTACTAGTAGTAGTAGTAGTAGTAGCAGTAGTAGTGGTGGTGGAAGTGGTGGTAGCAGCAGCAAGAGTAATAGCAAAAACCAAAAATGTACTAGAAGTAGTAGTGGAAGAGTAATGGAAAGCAGAAGTGGTGGTAGTAGTAGTAGTAGTAGCAGTAGTAGCAGTAGTAGCAGTAGTAGAAGTAGTAGTAGTAGTAGTAGTAGTAGTAGTAGTAGTAGTAGTAGTAGTTAGGTAGTTGTAGTAGCAGCACTTGTTGCCGGATGATTGTAGATGTAGTAGAACTACAAAAATAATTTTGAATACATATACTGATACCAAAAAAAGCACCAGTGGTAGCACTAGAATCATAGTACTCATACTAGTACTACTCCTACTCCTACTTCCTACTCCGACTCCTGCTATGAATATTCCTGCTACTACTGCTGCTGCTACTGCTACTTTTACCGCTGCTGCTACCACTGCTACTACTACAGCTACTACTACTACTACTACTACTACTACTACTACTACTACTACTACTACTACTATTACTACTACTACTACCTACTACTACTACTGCTACTACTGCCACTACTAAAACTGGTACTACTACTACTACTACTACTACTACTACTACTACTACTACTGCTGCTACTACCACTACTACTAGTACTACTACGACGACGACGACTACTACTACTACTACGACTACTTCTTCTTCTTCTTCTACTACTACTACTACTACTTCCACTTCCACTTCCACGTTCACGTCCACTTCCACTTGCACTTTCACTTCCATTTCTCCTTCTACTTCTTTTCTTCTACTACTACTACTACTACTCCTACTCCTACTCCTACTGCTACTGCTACTGGTACTGGTACTGGTACTGCTACTGCTACTGCTACCAGTACTACAACTACGACTACGACTACGACTACTAAAAATGATAGTGTTGTGGTTTTGTCGTACTGGTCCTGGTACTACTACTAAGTCTTATCAATAGTAGTACTAGTGGCACTAACAGTAGTAGTAGTAGTAGTAGTAGTAGTAGTAGTAGTAGCAGCAGTAGCAGTAGCAGTAGCAGTAGCAGTAGCAGTAGCAGTAGCAGTAGTAGTCGTCGTAGTACCAGTAGCGGTAGTAGTACTCTTAATGGGCTCAACTTAGCATACGTTAAGTAGTTTTGGTACTATTCCCTGCAAAGGGCGCTTGGGCGCCGTCCGCAGCGCCACAGAATATTGCTTAGGGCCCACTGCCGCAACGGCCGCTGGAGGCCACGCGTGGCCCCGCAAACGGCCGCTGGGGGGCCGCAAAGAGCACTGGAGAGTCTGGGCTTTCGGCAAAGACTCGAAATTGGTTTGGGGAAGCTTTCTTTTACTCGGCATGTAAAATACTTTCGTCATGTCGTAGTCCATTGCTAACCACCGTTCTTTAGCATCCTTGTTGGTGGGCGGGGGGGGGGTTGGGGCGGGGCATGGGCGCGCTTCAGTTTTTAAGAGTGTTTAAACCTTCTTGGCAGCACCTGCGTTTTGCACGGTGTTGACAACGTTTTCGTGCTATCCGACCATCTGTGGTTTGGCAACTTCGCCCTCGAGTCTGCACCTCCAGTTGCTGTCGCAGTGTTGGGGCCTGCGCCTCTGCAACTTCACCGGCTGTGACAGTTAAGGCAAATGAGCTTCGGCAATTGCTGCAGCTGTCACAAAAAAGGAGCCTGAGCCCTTGCATCTGTGACAGTTAAGGCAAGTGAACCTCGGCAACTTCTGCAGCTGTCGCAGATAGGGGGCCTGAGCCCGTGCGTTTTCTGCGGCTGTCATTTTCGTGTGTGACGATGATGATGATGGGTTAAGGTGCCAGGTGGTTGATAGGAGGGGGCGTTTAGTAGTAGTAGTAGTAGTAGTAGTAGTAGTAGTAGCAGTAGTCGTAGTAGCAGTAGTCGTAGTAGTAGTAGTAGTAGTAGTAGTAGTAGTAGTAGTAGTAGTAGTAGTAGTAGTAGTAGTAGTAGTAGTAGTAGTAGTAGTAGTAGTAGTAGTAGTAGTAGTAGTAGTAGTAGTAGTAGTAGTAGTAGTAGTAGTAGTAGTAGTAGTCGTACTAGCAGTAACAGTAGCAGCAGTAATCGTCGTAGTAGTAGTAGTTGTAGTAGTAGTAGTAGTAGTAGTCGTACTAGCAGTAACAGTAGCAGCAGTAATCGTCGTAGTAGTAGTTGTAGTAGTAGTAGTAGGGTATGGGCAGTAGTAGTAGTAGTAGTAGTAGTAGTAGTCGTCGTCGTCGTCGTCGTAGGCGCCCCCCCTCCTACATACGCTTTTCGAACACATCCGTTTTACTCTGTTTTCAGCACTTTCGTCATGTAGGAACATCTTCTCAAGCTTCAAAAATCGACTTGCGAGTTTGCAAACTCCTTTTTGGGGCAGGGGTGTGGGGAGGGAGGGTGTTTGCAGTCGCTGTCAAAACAGTTCTACTGAGCCAAGCCCTGCCATGAAGCTGTCTAGCCTACAGGATGCTCGCAGTTTTCACATGAGGAACGCTTCAGTTGTAGAATCGGTGCTGGGTGCTACGGCACCGAAGCTCTCTGCTGAAGTACCTGGCAGTGCAGACGTGTTACTCAGTTCTAATTCAGTTGAATCCGTGTTCCGCTCGATGAGTTGGGCGGTTGACGGGTACGTAGCGCTGTTTGCTATCCGGATGTGGTGGCACAGGAGACCTAGATAAGCATTGCCTGTGGTATAGCCATCGGCTCTCGCTTGTTAAACCGTTACATTTAAGCTCTGGTTGCAGTGGAGAGACGCTCAAGGCCCCTTTTAGAGACTCCAAGTACCGTCTGAAGACTTTGACTTTCGAGAAAGTTGAGTCAAAGTACCGTCTGAAGACTTTGACTTTGACGTGTGAGTGGTCACTCTACTGGTCTTACCGCAAAGGCCGCAAGTAGTGCTACTGGTCTCGTTGAACGAGGCTCAGGTCCATCCCGGGACCGCTGCAAACCAGGTGCATCCGTCCGCTTGTGTTCAGAAAAGGCCGCTTTGTTCTGAGATTCTTCTCGCGTGCCGCTCTCAGTTCAGCAAGTTTGCCAGGTGGCCGTGACCGGGCTCGCGTGTCTGCGTTTGAGCTTACGGTGGCCACTGTCATACTACCGCTTTTATTTGCTGTTCAGTTGACTCACATCCCCTGGCATCGTCGCCCTCATGACTCTTGGTGAAAACTCACACCCTGACAGGGCGTACTTCGCCTTCCAAGGCAAAGGTGTCGCACAGTGGGAAAGCATGTCAGCTTGGGAGTCATTACCAGTCTCTGCTGCTTGCAGCGCTTTGTGTAGTGAGACTGCGCGAGTTTGCGAGGTGTTTTTCTTGTCGCACGATAGTGCTGTGACAAACCGTATGTTGAAGACATCGTCTTTGCTTTGCAGTGGCTTGCGTCGCGTACAGACATCGCAAGATACTGCTGCCATGACGCTCCTTTGGGGCGCCGCTATGACTGCTATGTCTACGTGCTCTGTGTCACTCGGGCTTTTACGCGGCCTTGGTGCGCTGAATAGGAGAGCTCATGATTGGCTTCGGCCGGCTTGCAAGACCATGCGTGCTCAAGGCCGGAAACGCATTGAGCTGTGGTCGTGGATGTTGGGTGCTTGTCGCTGGCTTCTGTTGACGAGTTGGCAAGCACACGCAGGATGTCGCAGACAGGACATTGCACGTAGACGCTTGCAGTTCCTTCCGGAGGCTGTTAGGCCTATGTTGATGTATGGCTGGAATCACGATGCGCAGTGTCCAGTGCCTTTCTTCGCGTTCTTGCAGATGCAGGTCGATGAGCCTTTGAAACTGGCGTGCCTTGATTCAGTTGTGTACATCCTTGGTGGTCGCAGGAAGGAGCTCTACGTGGGATACTCTTCTCACCAGCGAAAAGCCACCTCTGGCAGGTTGGGTGCACCTGTACCTAGAACTAATGAGCACTTCCATGAGCGGTCCATGCCCCCAACGAACAAAAAGACACAGTTCCTCCAACAGGAGTCTGCTTGTGACCTTGGTGCCCTGGTGGTTTTCGCAGGGCCTGACCTTCAGGCTCGTGCGCATGAAAAAGTTCTCATCACTGTCTGGCATGGCCCGACCATGGGACGTATTGCCAGAACACCGTGTGCTAGCACTGTGTTTTCTGGGTCGAAACCCAGGCGTCGCCCGCCCAAGGGCCAGCGTGTCATGCCTGTCCTTGCAGGCCCTGCAGATTCAAACGTCTGCCGCATGTGTCTCGCAGAGGTTCGAAGACAACATAGTAGCCTTGAAAGACAAGCTCGTGAGTTGATTGCTTCTGAGCTGCTGGTCAAAACATTCCCAGATGCTTACAGCTTGTGTCTTAGTGCTCATGTGCGTGACACAAATACTCCTGGGCCCGTTTCTGTGTACAACAGCTGGCTTCACTTGCTTGTTGCTTGGATTTGCTACCGACCTGCCAAGATTGATTGGTCTCGCATCTTGGCACATGAAGACGGAAATTGCCGCCTCTTCAAGCTTCATGACGCCATTGCAAAAGTTCCCACTGTTGGTCGACGCCTTCTTGGTTTACGACGCCTGCAGTTTGGGTTGAGGTTTGCCAAAGAACCCCCTGCCCGCGTCCAATACCTCAAAGTCCCTCCTGAGCTTGGCTTGCCGGCGGCCAGAGCACTTTTGCGCCAGTGTAAAGCTCAAGTGGTTCGCAATGGAGGCCATCAGCGTTGGGAGTGGATGCGTCGCCATGTGAAGCTTTGCCAAGGCCTGCGCCTACGTTTGCTTCGCAAGCGATGAACCAATCGACTGTTGCACGCGGTTGCAACATCTTAGTTCTGCGACAGTGGCCGAATGAACGAAAGCACCAAGCCATGTCAGGCTTTGACATGCAACGTGTCAAGAGATATTGGAAGCTCACGTCTTGGCGCAGCTCAGAGGTTGTGGCACGCGAGTTTCTTGACAGCCTTGGTCGCTGGCTTGGTAGCTGTCATGAGCCCTTGCCTTGTGCGAGCATGTTGCAAGACTTGTTTCAGCTTGCTGTGTCTGCTGCTCCCCCTCGCCCGGTTGTAAGCACCGCGTTTGAGGAATACACTGCGCCCATGTACCCTCCCGCCCGAGGAGAAGCGATCGTTGTTGAAGACAAAGATACTTCTACTCTGTGGCGTCAGCATGCTGAGTGCTATGCATGCCGCTTGCTTATGCTACTCGAAAGGGATACTCTGCACTGGGAGCCCGTGGCAATATCGCCCGAGTCAGCTCTGGAAGGTATGCGTGCATTGTTCACATGGGCATCGCGACACTGCAGCATGCCTGTGTTTTCAAAGAGCAGGTGGGCCAAAGCAGGCATACCTTACATCTATGGCTCTGTTAAAGCCAAGTGCTATGAAGCCTTCCGGCATGTGTGCCAAAAGCCTGCCCACAGTTGCTACAGAAAAATCGTCTCTTGGTTTTGGTGCCCTGCAAAAAGATGGCTTCGGTTGTGCAACAGAGCTGTGCTTGCAACTGTGAGACTTACAGGTCCAGGGTTTACGGCGACAAACTTAAAGCTTGCTGTTGCAGAGTTGGTAGACCAGTGCTCCCATCTTGCAGTGCCCGGTGATTGCCGCAAATGTTGCCGTTGCAATTCCGTCAAGTTGCCCTGGGAAGTTTGCGTCACAGATATTGAGGCCATGTTTGAATCCATTGACCCTCGTCAAGTGAATGCTTCCGTTGACAGGTTGAGCGTCTTGAAAGCAGAGGTGTTGTTGGAATTGTTGTGCCTTCAAACAAACAGTGCAAGCGCAAGCCTTTCCTGACCAAAAAGAGTCACTTGACCATAAGAGGCATGAAGGTCGTTCATTTGCGTGACATGCTTGTTGGCACTGCTGTGACCCTAGCGCAAAGATTTGTCCGGCTCGGCAATACCGTTTGGAGACAGCGTGCAGGAACACCTATCGGTGGTGTCTGCTCAACGTCATCGGCAGATGCTTGCTTGAGCTGCATTGAGGAAAAATGGTTGCTCGATGAAGTTGGTCGCGCTGAAAATGGCTTTGCCCCAAATGGCTTGCCTTGGCATAAAGTCGTGGCATCTCGTAGATATGTTGATGACCTGTGCATGGTCAGTCGCCGTTTTTGTGGTCAGTGCCTGTCAGAAGCTCCTTTGGTCATGTACCCGGCTTGGATTTCCTGGGAAGTCGCTGCTGGCACGCCTGCCAGGCAAGCATGGCTGGATGTCGAGCTGGCTGCTGGTGAAAATCCTGTCCGTGTTGTGCCCCTTGTCCGCAGCGAAGCTTTCCTGAGTGCCTGCAGTGCGTGCCCTGACAAGTTCCATCTTCCACCCTACCTGGGCGCTGCGCATGTGGACTTGCCGCATCTCCACTCCCGGATGTGTTCACGTGTTGCACGCTGGTCTCAACTCCGCCTTGATGCTGAAGCCTTAGTGCAGGCCGTGTGCCTTGAGGCAACAGTCTGGTTGAGATATGGCTACCCTGCCAAACTGTGCTTGAGGATTTGGTCAAAGCAACAACGCATGCCCCATGTCAGCTGCATGATGCGTACTATCATGAAAAGAGCCCTCGTGCTGGACATGTAAACTGGTAATTGTGTTGTTGTGGTTTCCGCTAGGTTTTGTGGTTGTAGCAAGGCCTGCTTTCTAGCTGGGTAAGCCTTGGCAGCATGGGAAAGGCAAAGGGCATCGTGACAACGGCATGGGTCTCCTGCATGGCATAGCACGTCGCTTCCAGGAGCAGCAACAGTTGTCGATGCTTGGACCTATGCGCGCATCTGCTGGGTTTGGTCAGCCGGCATACCCTGCCATGGGGCATTGCCAGCCCAATCAGATTCCCGTGCAAACGGCAGCTTCGTTGCCGCAACCGTTTGCTGCAATGCCGAAACCATCCACCGTGTCCTTTCCCGTGAATGCACACCCTCAGTTTTCGCAGATGTGCTTCGCAGGGATTCCTGCACAAAGTGCTTACCCCCACGAGGTGGCTGGGCACGATGCTCCTTCTGGCAGCGCAAGTTCCGTAATGTCAGCCATCAGTGCCTTAACAGGCTCGGTTCAGAAGTTGGTGTCTCAATTCGCTGGAACGTCTGGGAAGGATTCACAGACCAAAGCGGATTCCGAAGCCCACGCTTCTGAGCATGCACAGAAAGCCATGGCTGGAGAACCAACGGAGCTGCTCCATGATCTTCTTCGCCTCGCAAAGCGTGGGATTGAGACTTCAGAGTCAAAGACTGATCGGAAGCGTGGCAAAGGCAAGAACGATGGCGATGCTTTGTCATCCATCATTGAAGCCGTGTTGAACCCAATGCCTGATGAAGACGAGACACAGCAAGTGCTTGATGATGACACCAAAGAATTTTTGGCCAAGCGCCTTGCCAAAGCCGTGTCAGATGGGACCCTGGCCTTCCCGAAGAAGCGAGCCAGGAAAACTGCGGAGTCTTGACTAGGCTGCCCTCCGGTAAGGGCCTGGCTGTGGGCAGCGGTGAAAACATGCCTGGCTGGATGTGTGTTCTTGATTCGATTTCTCTGGCGATTGCTGCAATGGGGCAGTCAACTACGTTGGGGAGTCCTGCTTGAGCACCTCCTTTCCCACACCCTTTTCTCATGGGCGGGAGAACTTGTCAGCGCGAAGTCAGATGTTTGCAGTTGCTGTCAAAACAGTTCTACTGAGCCAAGCCCTGCCATGAAGCTGTCTAGCCTACAGGATGCTCGCAGTTTTCACATGAGGAACGCTTCAGTTGTAGAATCGGTGCTGGGTGCTACGGCACCGAAGCTCTCTGCTGAAGTACCTGGCAGTGCAGACGTGTTACTCAGTTCTAATTCAGTTGAACCCGTGTTCCGCTCGATGAGTTGGGCGGTTGACGGGTGCGTAGCGCTGTTTGCTATCCGGATGTGGTGGCACAGGAGACCTAGATAAGCATTGCCTGTGGTATAGCCATCGGCTCTCGCTTGTTAAACCGTTACATTTAAGCTCTGGTTGCAGTGGAGAGACGCTCAAGGCCCCTTTTAAATTTTAGAGACTCCAAGTACCGTCTGAAGACTTTGACTTTCGAGAAAGTTGAGTCAAAGTACCGTCTGAAGACTTTGACTTTGACGTGTGAGTGGTCACTCTACTGGTCTTACCGCAAAGGCCGCAAGTAGTGCTACTGGTCTCGTTGAACGAGGCTCAGGTCCATCCCGGGACCGCTGCAAACCAGGTGCATCCGTCCGCTTGTGTTCAGAAAAGGCCGCTTTGTTCTGAGATTCTTCTCGCGTGCCGCTCTCAGTTCAGCAAGTCTGTTCGATCCACAAGATACTTATATATATATATATATATATAGAAAACAGAGACGATTGTGCGAGATAGGGACACAGAGAGAAAATGTAAGCGCTCGCGGACGCAGCGAGGCCTCAGATTTTTCTTGCACGAAAGCATTTTCCCGGTCCCTGCACAAGTCTCACTACATATTCTGTAGAGGGGAGGTGTCCTCAACCCTTTGTCGGCGAGATCCTATTCACGGCCACAGTGCCTCAGACTTTCAAGCATTGGCAAAAGGACGCAAAAAGTGTAGTACTGTCATCTTCCGAAATCCGGATGAACTTGGGAGGGCTGCGCCTTCTTCTGTCCCTGAGCATCTTTTGAACGCCCTTCATCGCAGCCTTCATCCTTTTCATTGCCTTCAGCCCCGGAATAGCCGTCCTTGCGAAGCTGCCCCCTCGAAGAATTCTGACACACTTGAGCAGCTTTGCAAGGCGGAAACCAGGCAGCCACGACGCCCTGCGCTTTGAAGCTTTTTCTCGTCCCGATCTTTCTGACCCGAACGATGACTTTCTCAAGCTGGTAAAGCTCGTACTTGTTCTGCTCTTCAGCACACGTGGACCCGCATGTTTTCATGGCAACCCACGATACTTTTTGTGGCGAGTACTATCAAGACTGCTGGGGACCCCAGATACTTGCTGCAGTGCCTCCCATGGCAGGCAAACCAAGCAGTGAGGAGGGCTGGCGAGTTCATTCTTCGGACTTGTGCATTGACCACGGGCCAAACCCGCGATACTCGTGGGTCGAGGTAGCCGTTGTTCGGGAGGCCGGATCTTTCACCAAACAGCCACGGCTCGATAAAGGCTCCAGCGAGGTTCTGGACAATCTTCATATTTGTTCCCTGGCTTTGCAGGGCATAAACAGGTCCACAGCTGCGGCCATAGCTTTTTCTCATGCAGGAATGTGACATGCCCCTGCAAGTCTTGATTGAGCGCCTCTGTCAAGTTCCCCAGGGCAGGTATATTGGCCGGACAGGGACCAGTTTTTGCTAGTGCTGATTCGACTTGATCAGGACCTGATTCTTTTTCCTAGGTTTCAGACCCGCTTTGTATAACCGAGCCATGCCACTTTGGGTGAGGAAGCCTTCTCAAATATGCAAATTGTTGAGCGCTGCAGCAGCCAAAGGAAAATTCCACCGGGTCACTCCTTAAATCCTTTGCTTGCTCTTATTTGCCCTCGCAAGTCGTTGTTCCACGTGCTAATAGCAATGCCATCGCTTAGGTTAGCTGGCAGCTTCTCTCAAGCCTAAGCTCCTGAACCCACTCAGTGATCATGGCTTCCCCAGCATCGGGTCTCGCCCAAGCTCACGCGACGGTGCTTGCACATTATG